>QZGG01001659.1:0-59727 GCA_006409495.1 Sedum album
TTGACGCACTCAACGACGTGCTCGTCAGACAGCCATGTCGCTTTCGCTTATGATGTACCTCCCGGAACTCGACAGCTCTATCGCGTGCGAATATCGTCACATGACAGAACTTGTCCAAATTCCAGGATGTGTTCCCGTCCGAGGGTCAGATTTATTCGAACCGGTTCAAAACAAGAACAATGAAGGTTATAAATGGACGATGCATCATGCCAAGAGGTACCATATGGCTAAGGGTATTATTGAAAATAGTTTCACCGAGTTGGAATCAGGCGCGTTAAAATACTTGCAATCGGCTCAACCGGGGATGCCATCGGTTTATGCGGTCGGACCGTTAATCAAAATGGATTACGAAGTCGATGATTCCGGTTCAAAAATCATCAAATGGCTTGATGGTCAACCTGCCGGTTCGGTTTTATATGTTTCGTTCGGGAGTGGAGGGACACTCACGCATGAGCAAATGATCGAGTTGGCTCACGGTTTGGAATCAAGCCAGCAACGGTTTATATGGGTGGTTCGAAGTCCGAGTCATATTCCGAATAACGCTTATTTTAGCTTCGAAAGTCAGAAAGACCCGTTATTTTATTTACCTGATGATTTTTTAAACCGAACTAAAGGAAGGGGTTTAGTCGTATCAAATTGGGCACCTCAAGCTCAAATTTTGGGCCACGGTTCGACCGGTGGGTTCATGAGCCATTGTGGTTGGAATTCGATTTTAGAGAGTGTCGTGCATGGAGTGCCGATCATTACATGGCCATTATACGCTGAGCAAAAAATGAACTCAATTATCGTAGTGGACGACGTTAAAGTGGCTTTAAGGCCAATGGGTGTTACGGAAAGGGTGGTGGAGAGGTTTGAGATTGCTAATGTGGTGAAGGAATTGATGGAAGGTGAAGAGGGGAGGAAGGTGAGATATAGAATGACGGAAATGAAGGATGCGGCAGCGTGTGCACTTGGTGAAGGCGGCGCGTCGACTAAGGCCATTGGAGACTTGGCTAACAAATGGAGAAGTTCCATAAAGGATTGAATGCTTATTATTAAATATTGGACGTGATGATTTTAGTCATTTTAAATTTGCAAAAATACAATAATATGCTTAATACTAACAGCCAAGTAAACTTGGTTGCATCTGCTAGAAAGTTAATTAAAACATGTACTTCTATGCAAATAAATATGCAGAGGTTGTATCATGTGAATCCATCAATTTTGATGGACTCGTGAACCGCAGTGTTTTATTTCATAAATCAAAATATTTGAATCATACAAACAATCCGACAATAATTATACATTCATAATAGAGAATGATCATAAAAACAATCAGAATATGTGAAAATTAAAACAAATCCCAGCCACTCATCAATTTGAATCAGTCGGTTTTAAATAAATGGATCAAATTTTATTTATTTAATTGAGAAAGGTTAAATTCGTAACTTAAAATAGATTTGATTATTTCGATTTGATCAAAATTCAATTTTTTTTTTGATAGGTGGTACATGTAGTACAAGAATATTTGTTAGCACATCTAGCTAATACATCAAGTACATTATCTTCAATCTAAGCACAGCCTTCTACAAAGGATCCCTCCACCAAGACTTGACACGTCTTCCATACAACTCTGACATAACTCCATTGCAACTATTGCAACTTCATACATAGACAGCTTCCACGCCCAACACGGGAAGAAATGAAGAGCCTCCACACCCATGGCGAGAGGAATAACAAACTCCAACAAATGGAGAATAATTGGTGAGGTCAGAGATTGAACCCTTGACCTGAGGATTCTTTGTCAGACTCCCCACCATCAGATTAAAATTGATTTGATTATTCTGGTATCTTTGATAAAAAACGAATGAATTTGTATTCAACGTCTTTTTATGTTTCATGTTAATAAAAAATAAATGTTTTTTATAACTTATGTTTCATGAAACTAATTTATTTTTCATCGATTAGAATGAGTGTTATTGTATTAAACCATCATTGGCGTGTAATTTTGCTATGTAATATTGCTACATTTTTCTTGATAAAAACATGACTCAAAACTTTGTGAAGAATGGTTCACAGAGATGATAAATGAACCATGTTGCGCATTCAAAAGAAATTCACGTACAGGTTATGAAATCCAATCTTTTAAATCACGACTCTCTTTGAATAGGTATTGGAAAAATTCTTGGAACAATAAGATGATAAGTAAAAAATAGATCATTAACGATTTTTACCCATTCATTTTTTATGGTTCAAAAAATTATGAAACTTGATTTATGAACCATACATGAATGCGAAATTAACCATTTTACGTTTTCAAAATAAAATCGGCACGAAATATTAGTTATACAAGCCTTTTAAGTCATCATTTTTAAATTGAGATGCATATTTATGATAAATGATTATTCACTGTTTTAAATCAAACTCGTAAAATTGTATTCAAAATGCTGTTGCGCTGAAACTAACCCAATCTTAATACTACAATACATGGTTCGGAAACATTTGAAGTTTGGTTCATGAACCGTAATGTGTAAAATGGTTAATCGTATATAGGGCGTTGTTGGTTAGCTCTCTACGTTTTGATTGAAAGCGTCGTCGGTCTTGTGGCAGATCCAGATGTTGAAGACTACATGGTACAAAATTAAAATATATATTAAAATTATATAATTAAAATTTTAACATAGCTAATACACTGCAAAATCGAATAAAACTAAAGAATTACAATATATATAAAAGCTAAAGAATTACAATATATATATATACAAGCTAAAGAATTTTCGATAAGGAATAAAGGGGAAATATATATATTAATGTAGAACAAAATTGTTGAAAAAAACAAAAATGAACGAAATAATTGAAAGGGGGTGGGAAGGGATTCGGACCCCTACCACAACCCAAAATTTCCTAAGACATACCAATAGATTATCGAGCATCATTATTTCGATGTTACAAACTCAATATATATATATATAGAAAAAGATTCAAGGAGGACCAATACATTTATGTGAGACGGAAGGACATCATTTCAACCGTTGATTTTCATCAATCCAACGGTTAATATTGATAACCGTCACACACCAACCGCTCCGTGTTTTTTGCTAATTCATTATAAATATAATTAAAAACCAATTTAATCTCAACCGCTAGATTAGTCTAAATCAGCGGTTGAGATTAAATCTTTATGTCTCACAAAAATTTAATGTCTTTCTCAGTACTACAGATCATCTTTATAACAGCGCTTCTTGAAGCGCTGTTAAAACGAGTGTTGTTGTATATCGTTGATACATTACAGCGCTTCTTGAAGCGCTGTTAAAACGAGTGTTGTTGTATATCACTGATATATTACAGCGCTTTTTCACAATAACCGTTGTTGTTTATGAAGGTTTTTAACAGCGCTTAAAAACAAATAAGCGCTGTTATATAGATATATTATCAACAACGTTTATCAACAAAAGCGCTGTAATTTATTGTATTTTGTACTGCGCTTAAATTAAAACGCTGTAAAAAATAAGAGACTTAGAACATCGCTTACGAGAAAAGCGCTGTTAAAAACTTTCACTCACAACCACGCGTAAAACCAAAAACGAGGTCGTTTAACAGCGTTTTTATTTAAGCGCTATAAAATAATAATTATATTTAATAATTGGAAAATTAAAATAATTTGAATATTTAATATTACAGCGTTTAAAAAAGGCTGTGTGAAAATGTTAACTATACAACAACGCTTTTAATATAAAAGCGCTGCTGTATGTTTAAAATTTTACAGCGTTTTATCGATTTAAGGATGTAAAAGTGTGATTATTTTAAAAAAATTAGATCGATATTTTAATGAATTTTTTAAATTTAAAGCGTTCAATATATAAGCGCTATTAAATATAAGATTTTAAATCCGATTATAATAAAGCGCAGTAAGATATTTATTATTATATTTACGGAGATTTGAAAAGACAGTTTTGGAAAGTTAATAATATTTATAACCGCTTTAAAGGGAATCAGTTTTGATTATAAATTCTCTTTATTTTTTATTTAAATCGTAATCATACAATGAAATTGAAATGGATTTTAACATTCGATTTCTACAAACATTAGCAAATAAAATTTTTTGGACCAAAACCATGGTTTTTTGCTGAATTTGTCTCATTGCTTGTCTTGAATCTGCCTCATTGCTCGTCTTGAATTTGTCTCATCACTCTCGACAGTTATCATACAATTTGACAAATCTACAAAAAATATATTACAAAATAGAATAGAGTTAATATCAAACAAAGAATATAAAAGCTTACCGAAAAATATAAAACACAAAAGCGTAACAAAAAGGTGTTTATCCTTACTTGAAACGTGAGGAACTACAGTAAGTTTGACAGAAAATTTCAATATAAGTTTTGTTGCATATTTGGACATATATAGAAAGATTGTAGCGGGAAGTTTGTGCGGGTGACTGAAAATTCCGAATTTAATATTGAATATGGACTGTTAGATTCATTTAAGCAACAATTGAGATTAAAATCTGCGCGAAACCGTGTCGACCAATCAGGTAATTTTACATATTCAACAGCGGTTAATAATATAAAAATGCTGTAAAATATAAATAATTATTTTTTATTTAAGGAAATTGAATTACTGAGCTTTTTTTACAGTGCTCATAAAAATTAAGCGCTGTGGTATATTATTTACAACAGCGCTTTTACGTCATAAACGCTGTTATAAAAAATTGTTATTTGTTTTGTTTTTTCTTCAGAATTCATTGATTATTAAAAAACAAATTTAGTTGAAAGTTTGAATAATGAAGCTTATAACTCATTTACTTCAAAAAAAATTCATTTGCATTTTTGTTGTGTTTTGATTAATGAAAAGTATAGTTGATCAAAATGTAAAATGTTCAACCTATTGCTTAGTAGAGAGACACAGTACAAATTTTTAAATGGCAATGATTTCAAATGCTTATATATGTTCCCATGATATTTTAATAAACAGAATGTTACTAGTTGAGTTTTTTTATTTCTTAACTTAACAACAACCTTAAAAATATATTTCCTGATTATTAAAACTTAAAAATACTAAAATATGTCTTTTACAGCGGTTTTACATGGAATAAGCACTGTAATATATAAATTTTTTGATTAAAATTATTAATTATAAATTTACAGCGTTTATTTTAATTTAAACGCTGTAAAAAGAATTATTTTATTATTAATTTAAATATATATTACAGCGTTTATTGTTTTAAACACTGTTATAATTAGGGTTTGGATTGAAGGTTAGGGTTCGGGGTTCAGGGTTTAGAACCCTAATTACGACAGCGCTTCTTTAAATTAAATGCTGTTATGAATAAGTTTATCACCAAATACTTCACTTGGTATAAAGATTGATAGTGGGATTTCTTGCTGATTTGCACGATGGTAAAGCATTTGATAATGTGTTTCCAAATGTGCAAACTCAGGTTCATGGATACTTGATTGCATAAATCCAAATTTATAATCATTGTATGACTGAAAACAAAATATGACAATTGCAAATTAAGGTTTAAAGATAAAATTTACATTAATAAAGATAAATGAAGTATAATATATTCACGTACCTTCCTGTTAATTTCAACCATCGACTTAGGCCACGGCACAACTGCAGTTACCGCATCTCTAACACTGTTCAATTGCGCCAATGGATGCGGGATCGGCTAATCAGGGTCGATTGCATAATACAATGATGCCTTCACTTCATGATCATCAATGAGGCTATACTGCACGATTCTCCCAGGCAAAATAAGACCATATGCAACCATTGTCCGAGAGCCATCATCAACGAAGAACGCACATTTTAAACCCGTCTACATAAAGTAAATAAAAGTAAATATCAGTTACCAAAATTTTGTATTTTATCTAATTCAATAAGTTTAATATATGACGTGCATGTATATTTAGCTGGTAAATATTCCAACACGCAACTCAAAAGAATTTATAGAACTAGAGGTGACCTAGTGTCGAACCCAAGGGAACAGTAGAGTCAAGTTATATTTCAAACTTGATTACTAGCTTTCAATTCTTTAAACTCGATTACTAGCTTTCAATTTAGTTCTTAAGTGTTTTATTTATTTAAAGGGCAATATTATTTATTTTAAAGGCAATATTTAAGAGAAAAGGATTTGTTATCAAATATTAAAAACTATGACAAGGATGAGAATCCTCCACTAATACTTATGGTTTCACTCAAACAAGATATAGATTATAGTTATGAATTTCCTTCTTGATGACAATTTAATATAGAACGTATAGTTATATGATAATATAAATCCTCACTCCCGTGTTAGATTTATATTATAGAATTTAGACTGAGTAGCATTAGCATACGAATCCTCACTCCCGTGTTAGATTCGCACGTAAACATCTACTCGACTAGCTTCATTCCTCCCGGTGTTTTCACTAATCTGTCCAAATACGCTTATTAATACATTCATGCACCAAATATACTCGCTGCTCCCGCTTTGCTAATATACTCGATCTAATGGTTGTATTGATTCCTAAATAGTCTAAGTTCACCTCCCGGTCCTTCCCTAGAAAATACTACTCGACCTACTCTTCTAGACGTTTTGTCAGGACACCTAGACGTAGTGCTCGGGTATGATTCAACACACATAATAGTCATACAAGAATTGATTCATATAAATTAAATAATCATGTTCTAGTTATTCATAAGCATTAGGGATTCATCAAATCCCCATCATAAGGAAACTACTCACTCATCTCGAGTGAGAATGCAAACATGTTCAAACGATTGTAAGTAAAACGATTGTAAATAAAACAAGAGTAAAGTTTAGAAATTCTCAGTGATTGATGATCCACGGTCGAGCTCCAAGTTGCTGCTATTCTCCTCGTTATCTCGAGTACAAAATTAGGTTGAATGATCTTCTGTAATTTAAACGGTCTTCCGATCTCTCTCGGCTCTTTCTTCTTCTTCTTCACTTGGTTACTCGACTAATCTCAATCACTTCTCTAGGGTTTTCGGCTCCTTAGGCAGCTCGGGCAGCAGCAGCCAACCTTCTTTGAATCTCTTGTGATGCTTTTATAGTGAAGAGTAATCACAAGGGTCGAGTGAATGAAAGGTCTTGCTTTAACTCTAATCATAAATGGCCGAGAAAATAGAGAGTCTTGCTTATCCACTTGTATTAAATCACTCGAGTGGAATGAAAGGTCTAGCTTATCCACTCACATTAAATGGTCGAGTGAATGAAGAGAATCCATACGAAGGGTCTTGATCACGTGATGACTTGCTCGAGCAGTGCATTTACTCGGTCGAGTAACATGAGTCTTTAGCTGTTCTAGCTCGGGTCAAGTACTTTAGTGCACTCGGTCTAAGGATTGCAGAAATGATCCAAATTATGTCTGATTTAGGCCGAATTCACATGCAACTCATATTTCCATTTGTGCTCCTTCGTAAGGCTGGAATCGTGCTTTTGACCTGAAACATCAATCAAAGTTCAAAAGTTATATATTTTACGTTATAATCATAGGTAATAAGCATGAAAGTAGTGGCTTAAAATAGACATTTCTAACACTGATCAATATACCTCAGGGATTGTAGTGAAAATATCATCTTCAGGCGATGGGATGTGCTGCTGAGATGAGCTAATATCGACTCCCCTAGGTTGTTGCACGACATTTGTGCTACCTTTTGTAGAATTCGAACCTTTGGGAAATATTTTTTTCCAGCCCACAGCCATCCCGACCCCTCGAGTACGTCCTGGATACTCAGGTTTTCCAATCGCTTGAGTAAGTATATCATTCCGCCCCTTTGAAACGAAATGTCCATCAGATGCATCCTCCTCTTCCTCAGCCTATAGAAAGATAAATAAATATTATTACAAGAAATATCCTTCTAATATATCAACCATGTAATTAAATAGACTAAAGAAGACATACAATTTTTGCAGCAATAGTTTTTGCTGTCTCGTTCACATAACCACCACTTTTTGTTTGATGAGCTTTCTTCCATACTTCGTACCTCTCAACTGTAATGCTCTCTACATCACAGACATCGCACAATCCAGTAGCCTGAAGCGCATCATATTTCTCCTTTTTCAGGAGTTCTTCAGCACGCCTATATCCTCCTCGAGAAGTAACATGATGATACTTGTTGAGGCGTGCTCTTTCGACAGCTCTCAAGCCCTCTTCCTCAAATTCTTCGCTTCACCTCACAACCACAAACTCCGCCCACTGATCCGAAGTAATGAACTGATAAATAAGAGTGGGATCCTCTTCGTTCTTCGTACCCTTGATATAATATTTGGTAAGGGTTGTCTTGAAATTTCTCCATGAGATTCCCACTTGAAGGCTTGAACCACCGACCTCTGAGACCAGAGACCGAGTGGCTGACCGCTAGGCCGCTACTCCTTGTGCACATGCTTCCAATTGAGATAAGTAATTGGAACACGTGTTCTTGCCGCCAAACAGAGTGCACTTCTCCAAATTGATTTATTCGGATCCGTTGGATGTCCTTTTTCGATAAACTCGATAGTGGATAAAGTTTGAGAGGTACTTCTCTCCTTACAAAATCTGGTCAAATATGTCGACCCCCTCCTACCTCTCTTAGCTGGCGCGGAACAATCGCCCGTGTTTTTTGTAAATCCAACCACCCAATTAATTAAAAACTAACTTTAATCTCAACCATCGAATTAATCAAATCAACGACTAAGGATTACGTCCTTATGTCTCACAATATTTATATGTCTCTCTTAGAGAGAGAGTAAGATTTTAGGAGGACGGATAAATAAATGTGAGACATTATCTCAACTGTTGAATATTAATAATCCAACGGATGAGATTTGATCAACAAAATAACCGTCAATCTAAATCGCTAAGTTTTTTTGCAAAAACCTCTCATTATATAAAAATCAACTTTATTCTCAACCACAGATTAATCTAATCCAATGATTGATATTAACTTTATTTTCATCTCGTGAAATCGATGTCAGATCTGACGTCCCTTGATTCGCTCTGGCTTGGCAGGATACATGGCCTCTACCCCTACCGGTCTATAATTTAACCTTATCATAATATTAGGCTATTATTTTAATCAAAAATTATGCTTTGATATTTATTTTTTGACCCCTATCTCATCCGTCAAATCTATAAACAACGGTTGAGACTTATCTCTCTCGCCTTAAGGCAGTGAGAAATGGAAAGCTTTCTTCCTCCATGGGGAAGTGTCCTTTTTACCTTCCGCTTCAGACTTCTTTCGGCGGTCTTTTGATTCCTTCCTTTTGTCATCTTTCGGTGGCCTCTTCCTTCTCGACAACTCCTTTCGGCGGAGGCGACAAGTATTTGGTGTTCCCTCTTGCTGCTTACTTCACCAAGCGACAGAGTCATGCTACGCGTGTCCTCTTTGATAATCTTTAGGTGATGACGTCATGCCACGTGAGCACATGCAACTCTTGTCTCATCTTAATTTTTCGGTTTTTCGGTTCGTACATTGTGCTGAGCGAGGCAAATGACTTGGTCTAGCTATATCAATTCAATTCGTATCTTTCAGCTATTTCGAGTCAGGCTAAATGATTATTTATCTTTTTAAGTCCTCGTGTTGAACTCATTAGACATTTTGCCCTCTCTTATAAAAAAAATCTATAAACAACGGTTGATCTACAAATATTAATATTAATTTATATCTCATCCGATACTTATTTTGTTAATATATTTTCACTTAAAATCTCCATCCTCGCATATTTATAATTTTATGTGTTAAGTCTTTCGCTTTCGTTAATAGCATTTTTTGACCTTAACAGCCTTATCTTACTAAATATAAAGTGTAAACATCTTAATTGACAGTTAATTTTGTGAATATATTTTTACATTCCAAAAGTACCCCTATTAATCCTATTAATAGATTTATTATTTATTAATTGATTTTAATGAATTTGTTACTTTCTAAAAAATTGAATAGTCATTTATCAATTCATATGCACAGATATTTTTGTGCTCAAAGCAATAGTAATAAAGAAACCCCAATCCGTCACTTTTTTATATTTATGTTTTAAACATACAAAAAACATTGTAGCAAAACTCTTTCGAAAATTAAAAAGCCCTTAGCTTCTGTCGGCACCAACTGTTTTAGACTGGTTCACAATGACACAACAACAACCAGCTCTCTGATGTTGACTAGGGGCCACCGCCTACGTGCAGTCTCAAATATTGGCATTCTTATAAACAGTTTGGTGCATATTATATATTTTCATAAAAATTGATGTATAAATATGAATATAATAAGGTACAAAGGGATATAATAACTAAGAATATTTAATTATCAAATTAAGTAAGGGCATTATTGGAATATGAATTGTGATTTCAAAAGAAAATTATTAATTCCACCTATCAAGTAGATATTTATCCTATATATACACATGTATGGGTGAATTGACGGTTTCTTTTAAAGCCACAATTCAACTTACCAAATTACCACTGTTCTACTTAATATTTACATATTAAGGGTTGAAATCATGTGAGACATGATATATGTGTAAGACAAGAGGACAAAATCTGAGCCATTAATTTTGATAAAACGACGGTTGAGATTAAAGTTGAGTTTTAATAAAATTAGGCGGGATTTGCGAAAATCACGGGACGGTTGGATTTGACGGTTATTTTACTTTAAATCTCAACCGTTAGATTATAATTAATGAACGATGGAGATTATGTCTTACCTTCTTACGAAAAGTTAATCGTCCTCCTTGAACTTTACCCTACATATTAACATATTAGTTAATTACACACTATGTTATAATTAATAAAATAAAGTGCACAAAATTGCTAGTACATTTTATCTCCAAATGTGTGGAAGTGTATGTATGTTTATTTTTGCAATAATTTATAAACTACTACAATTGTACACATTGAAATCAATATTAAATTAATTTTTATGTTTGAAATACATTTATTGCGCAACAAATGGTTGTCTAGATTAGGGGTGGGCAGAACCCGGCCCGACCCGCCAACCCGACCAAATCCGATGATTTCGGATCGGGTTGATCCGAGCTACAGTTTTTTTTCGGGTGGGTGCGGGTAACCCGAACCGAATCGAAAATTTCGAAAAAAATAATTTATGCGTGACGTAGGATTCGAATCAGTGCCCTTAAAATATCACTACACCATACTTCCACCCCGCCACCATTTTTGTTAGTCCCATTGTGAATAATCTAAATAAGTAGTAAGATTTTTGTGTTTTATTAAATCTTTTTACATTTTTTGTATTAAAGAAAGTAATTCGTGTATAAAACTCAAATTGTTTTTTTAAAGTTATTCAGTTTTTTTATTAGAAAAGATATATATTTAAATTTTTTTAATATTATTTTGATCGGGTCGGGTACGGACGGGTTTGGGTTTACTATTAATTTATCGGGTCGGCCTCGGGTTCAAATTGACGGTCCGAAGAATTTTTCGGGTCAGGTACGGATTCAACCGAATCCGTCCATACCCGACCCGTGCACACCCCTAGTCTAGATATTCCTAATTCAAGGGCAACTGCACAATGAGAAAACATAGGAATATCCAAAATCATAGGAACATACATCCGCATAAACATTCAGTTACTAGACACTTTACATAGTTGTAAAAAGTACACACAGATGCCAAATAAACCTAATCCGATTCAGACATAGTAAGAAAAATATCAAACAGCCTCTTTTAATTTAAGGTAAATTATGAATCAAAAGATATTCCCAATGAGCTTTTGATCTCCATCCATTTAGAACACTTCCATTTCGATGCATGTAGCACAACTCGATGATGCACGTGAATCCAGAAAGTTAAATGATTATAATCAATTTAGTATAAGATCAAAAGTTGTAGAGTAGTAAGCAAGAGCAACGGCATTTTAAAATGTCACAAAAGTTGAATGATTTGGAGACTATAACTTCTACTTTTCAACAACCACACCATCTTTGACACTAAAATCATGCAACTATAATTTCTTCATTCTTTTAACATACATTGAAAAGTACTCCAATAGCTACAGTACCACCTTGTGACTTATCAATTGTACACATTTATTGGGCATGCACATGGTAAATGCATAGTGCAATCCACTCCACGTTAAATAGAATCCATCCCATGTTCTTATCATTTTATTGTTGAGTGCTATGAAAAGTAGGGTATGCCAATCAATTACACCATGATTTTTGCCAAAAGAGAAAAGCTCAAATGATTCCAAACATTGCATGACTTCATGCTCCCATCACACCTTATGTCACCTAACATACAAAATTCCAATTTCTAGTACTCGAAAATACACGCCTACCACTCCTTGACGACCTATTTTTTACTTATCAAAAACAGAATCAAATTCAAAGATCTGCAAAACGGATATATAAACCCAAACACACAAACCATTCATCAAAAACTTATCAACATACAATGGCAGGAAGTGCTAAAGTTCCCCACATCGCAATCCTCCCAAGTCCGGGGATGGGCCACCTCATCCCGATGGCCGAGTTCGCCAAACGTTTAGTCCATCACCACAACTTCACAGTCACCTTCGTCATCCCAACGGACGGTCCACCATCTGCAGCTTACACACGAGTCCTAACATCCTTGCCAACCTCAATCGACCATATCTTCCTTCCACCCGTTGACTTCTCTGATTACCTTCCATCACACCCTAACCCGAGTATCGAAACCCTCATCTCCCTCACCGTTGCCCGCTCCCTCCCTTCACTTCGGTCCACGTTATCCGAACTTCTCGAAACAAAAAACCTTGTAGCTTTAGTTGTTGATCTTTTCGGTACCGATGGATTCGACCCGGCCATCGAGCTTGGCATATCGCCGTATATTTTCTTTCCTTCGACAGCCATGACGCTTTCACTAATATTTTACCTCCGGAATTGGACAGCTCTGTCACATGCGAATATCGTCATATGACGGAACTTGTTCATATTCCGGGATGTGTTCCTCTGCGGGGGTCGGATTTATTCGACCCGATTCAGGACAGGAACAATGACGCTTATAAATGGCTGATGCATCATGCCAAAAGATACCCTATGGCTGAGGGTATCATTGAAAATAGTTTCACAGAGTTAGAATCTGGTGCGTTAAAATACTTGCAATCGGCCCAACCGGGGAAGCCATCGGTTTATGCGGTTGGACCGTTAATTAAAATGGATTACAAAGTCGATGATTCTGGTTCAAAAATCCTCAAATGGCTCGATGATCAACCTGCCGGTTCAGTTTTATTTGTTTCCTTTGGGAGCGGAGGTACTCTTTCATTCGAGCAGTTAATCGAGTTGGCTCACGGTTTGGAATCAAGCCAACAACGGTTTATATGGGTTGTTCGAAGTCCGAGTCATATTCCGAATAGCGCTTATTTTAGCGTCGAAAGTCAGAAAGACCCGTTAGCTTATTTACCTGATGATTTTTTAAACCGAACTAAAGGAAGGGGTTTAGTCGTATCAAATTGGGCACCTCAAGCTCAAATTTTGAGTCACGGGTCGACCGGTGGGTTCATGAGCCATTGTGGTTGGAATTCGATTTTAGAGAGTGTCGTGCATGGAGTGCCGATCATTACATGGCCATTATACGCTGAGCAAAAAATGAACTCAGTTATCGTAGTGGACGACGTTAAAGTGGCTTTAAGGCCAGTGGGTGTTACGGAAAGGGTTGTGGAGAGGTTTGAGATTGCTAATGTGGTGAAGGAGTTAATGGAAGGTGAGGAGGGAAAGAAGGTGAGATATAGAATGAATGAATTGAAAGATGCGGCAGCGCGTGCAATAAGTGAAGACGGCGCGTCAACTAAGGCCATTGGAGATTTGGCACAAAAATGGAGAAGCTGCATTAAGGATTGAATGTTTTTTATTGAATATTCGTGTGATGGTTTTAGTCACTTTTAATTTCCCAAAAACTACAATATTGTGCTTAATACCAAATATAAGGCGAGTAAACTTGGTTGTGTCTGCCTTAAAGCATTTAAATATTGTTAGAATATTATGTCACAATCTGGATCGTTGATTATTAATAATCCAACAATGAGATTTAATTTCTAAAGAAACCGCCAAACTCAACTGCTAGGGTTTTTTGCAAATCCAACTGTCAATTTATTAAAAAACAACATTAATATCAACCATCGAATTATCAAAATCTACGATTAAGATTAAGTTCTTCCGTCTTACAAAAACTTAACGTCTCTCTTGAACATAACCCTTTGATATACTATAGGGATGAGTTATAGAGAAACATTAAATATATGTGAGAAAAGGTCTTAATTTCAGCCGTTGATTTTGATAATCTGACGATTGGGATTAAAGTTAGTTTTTATTAAGTGGGCGGTTGAATTTGCAAAAAACCCCAGCGGTTGAGTTCGAAGGTTTATTTAGGACAAAATCTAATCTGTTTGATTATTAATAATCAACGATCGAAATTGCGTTTCACGGTCTCACATATTCTTAGATGTCCTTCTTGAACTTCACACCTACAACTTTTATTTTTTGAGTTTTGTTTGCAAAGTACATTGAAATGATAACTTGCTAGATAGAACATTTGAGCATATAATTAATATAAATAATATATTCAGTATGAAAAAGATTCTAGGAGGATTTAGGAGGATAAGTAAATATTTGTCAAACGGAAGAATATCATTTCAACCGTTGATTTCTATTAATCCAACGGTTGATATTAATAAATGTTATTCTCAACCATACGTGTATTTTACAAATTCAATCACCTATTTTAATTAAAAATTAATTAGATCTCAACCGTTAGATAAATCAAAATCAATGGTTGAAATGAAGTTCTCATGTCTTATGATGTCTCTATTCCATATAATGTAAATTAGAAATTGATGTCACAATTAAATAAAACATGACATAGTATTTATGGAGAGACAGGAGTATTTTAAGAATCCGACATCAAAAATAACCTAAAATAAGAAGACTTGTAACTGACACGTAACTTTCATATGTGGCTACAATCTTACTTTAATTCGTGGCCTACCTAGTTGCCCACATAAAATAAAATTCAATCAGTATGGGTGTGATTGCGATATATATGCTAACAAACGAAACAATCTCTTGTCAATTTGGGAAGATTCAATATAATTTCAAACATATTTTAAACACCAATTGTGACATGAATATGATTTTGTCGAGAATATCTTTCTACAGAAAGAAAGAAAAACATTTTTCCATGATTAGTTATTATAATGACATAGTTAGGATTAATGAGGACAAATAACTATTGAGGTCTTGAATGAACCATTGAATGAGTCAGGTTAGACAGAGACAACAATTATTTGTAAGACAAAGGGACATATTCGCAGCCGTCGATTTATTTAATCTGACAATTGATATTATAGTTGTTCTTAGTTTGTTATATCAGACTGCTTTCCTATTATTTACATACTGATCCCTTTAGTTAACTATATTACACATAACATCCAAAAAGTTTGATTAATTACAAAATTGGCTTCAAATGATCGAATCATTTTAAACGTAATTGCATATATAGTATTAAAATATAAATTGTTATCAAAGAATATAAATCACATTTTTATTATTATTTTCATGTCGCTCCACACGAGGTTCTTCAACTCTGCGGGCACATGCTTCCAGTTGAGAAAAGTAATAGGAACTCGTGTTCGTGCCGCCAAACAAAGTGCACTTCTCCAAATCGAATTGTTCGGACCCATTAGATGTCCCTTTTCATTAAACTTGATCGTCGATAACGTTTGAGAAGTGCTTCTCTTCGTACAAAATCTGGTTAGGTAAGTTGGCCCCCTCCTTCCTCTCTTAGCGGACGCGGAACATTCTCCCGCGCCATCATCAGTATCATTCGTGATATGAAGATTGTCCAGTTCTACGAATTCATCAAAATAATGCACGATCAAAACACAATACCACAAATTAAACGAAGATTAATAAAACACAATTACAAATATCACTAAAATAAAAGTTAGGGTTTAGGGAGTACCGGATCGGGGGCGAGCTACCGGAGCTTGAAGGTTGATTATGTAAACGGAGCTATCAAAAGCTTGAAAAACTGAAAAATTGACTTCAAAAAAACAGAGCAGAGGTGAACGGATTGCGCTTTGACGACGGCTGTTGAAAGTGTGGATACAACAATGCTTTTATAAAAGACATTGTATATAAACGACATCACTTATTAGGAAAAGCGTTGTCGTTTATTTTTGAACCATTTTCTTCAAAAACACTGTGTTATTCTATAATACGACATCGCTTAAGTATTAAACGCTGTTATATGTTTATTTTCTTAACAAAGCTTAAATATAAGCGATGTTGAAAATCCAATCTGTAGTAGTGGTTTTTTAGGTCAATTTGCAATCGAGCTGAGTTGCAAGACTTGGAAGGCTGTCAGTCGGGCAGTTGTTCATGTTCTCCAATACCCCATGCAAACTTAGTGCGTGTAACATATTAGACACGTTGAGCTTGGAAGCGAAGCGTCGAAGGGTATTTGCAGAAAGCCCCTTTGTAAAGAGGTATGCCGCCTGTTTAGTGGTTGATATGAACGATTGTGAGATTAATCTGGAATTTACATGTTGGCGAATAACGTAGAAGTCTAATTGTATGTGCTTCGTCCTCTCGTGAAACATCGGGTTACGGGCGATGTGAAGGGTGCCTTTGTTATCACAATAGAGCAGAACTAGCAATGTCACAAGAATTTGCATATCCTGCAAGACACGAGTCAACCCGGCAAGTTCACAACAAGTTTGTGCCATTGATCTATATTCTGCTTCTGAACGTGATGTGACTAACTGCTTCTTTGTCTTCCAGGAAATAAATGATTTTCCAAGCAAAACTGCATAATCTGTAGTTGAGCGTCGAGTGATAGGACATGAGCCCCAATCAGGATCATAGTAGCAAGTGAGTGTGATTGGCTAAGCTCGTAACTTTTGAGACAACCAACTTATTTCTTGGGTCCATAAGAACATTTGATGGCTTGTAACCTGTAAGTCCCGCTTGTTCAATAAGTTTTATATCATACTTTCTTTGGTTGATGAACATACCAACTTTGGACCAGGCAACCTCAATATCTAAGAAATAATGAAAATGTCCTAGGTCATTTATTTTAAACCTTGAATGAATTAAAGCTTTCACCTGATTGATTAGGCCCTATGATGTCCCAATGAAGATTAAGCCGTCGACATACACTAGTATAATTTGGAATTATTTCCTGACTTAGAGTAAGTAAACATAGAATAATCATTAAGGCTTGCGTTGAATCTAAAATTGAGTAATGCATCACTAAACTTACTGAACGACTGTTGAGATTCTTGTTTCAATCCATATAAGCTTTTGTCTTATTTACAAACCATTCCTAGGAATTTTTCTTGTAGGTAAAAACCTGACGATATAGCCATATACACCTCCTCATTCAGTGATCCATGTAGAAAAGTGTTATTTACGTCTAGTTTATAAATTGGCCAACCTTTGGACACAACAACTGCCAATAGGGTGCAAACAATAGTCTTTGTGACCACTAGAGCGAATGTTTCATGATAGTCTAGTCCTTCAAGTTGTGTGAATCCCTTTTGTCACTAGTCTTACTTTAAACCGTTCAATAGATCCATCTAATTTTTTTCTCTTAATTTTGTAAAGCCACTTACACCCAATGGTATTCTTTCGCTGAGGCAGATAGTCCAGGTGTAATGTGTTATTTTCTTCAAGAGCTTTTAACTCAGTTTCCATAGTTGTTCTCCACTCATGGCATTTATTTGCTTGAACGAATGTTTTTGGTTCCGTGTTTGCTAAGATATTCAAAGCCAGATTAAGAAACCTTTTTGTGCATCCTGCATAGTTAACAAAAGATGCCAGGGGATAACGTACCCTTCTATTGAATGTAGTATGTAAATATAATCCTGAAACTTGGCTTGTTTTTTGTGAAGTCTGTTAGATTTTTTTACTTGTATAATATCTTCAAGCAATCTCTCAGACTCTTCATGTACTTCTGAGCCAGCTGCTTCTCTAAGACAAGTGTCATGAACACAAGAAGTATTATCTTCCTCTTCATATGTTGGACGCACATGAATTGAAACTTTGTATATTCTTCGAACTTGTATTCTAAGTTGATGATAGGGAAATTTTTTCATAAAACTGAATCTCTGCAGACTTTGATATCGTGTGAGTGAAGATCAAACACCTTATAACCCTTTTGGCCAAATGGGTACCGGAGAAAAACGCAGGGGTGAGCTCTTGGGCTGAGTTTATCTTTATGCGCCAAATTATCAGTAGCATAGCTTAGACATCTAACTACTTTCATGTTTGTAAAATCTGATTTATGTCCAAACAATACCTCAAAGGTAGATTTTCCTCTTAATATAACTAATGGCACCTTGTTTATGATATAAATTGCTGATAATATGCAATCTTCCCAAAAATAATCTGGAATCGCAGACTGGAATTTGAGAGCAGGCCCTACTTCAAGTAAGTGTTGATGTTTTCTTTCAACTTTCCCATTTTGTTGTGGAGTATATGGTTGAAATAGTTGAAACTGTGTTTATTATATTTCTGTGTTATTACCTTGTTGATACACTGTGATATTACATCCTTTTATAGGAGATACAGCACTCCTAAAATAGGTCACAATAACTCTCATACATGCATATTTAGCTATACTAAAAACAGGAGTCTCTATTCTTGTAACGTCTCCTTGTTGTTTGACTGATGATGTTTCCAACACTCCCCCTCGATCTGAATCGCAGCTGACGAGATTCAGATTGTTACTAAATTGGTGTAGCCTTTGCCGGGTAATTGGTAGTGTGGTGGAGGAATTAATCTTCTCAACACCGTAGCCATGTAAAATCATATAGAAGGAATGTACATCTTCTATTGATAAATGGGTGAGGGTAAAACTCATCTCAAACCCATGGCGGAGGAATAGATTTTCTCGACACCATAATATGATAGAAACATCTCATCCAGAAAATAGAGTTGAGGGATAAAACAAGTTGCTTAAATAGGCTGGCGGTCGCTGATTGGATTAGTCTTCTTATTTTTTGACTTTGATTGGACTGAGGATTATTTTCTTTTACATTGTATTGTCGGCAGGAGTGTGCTGATCAACATTGGGCCCAGCTGCGGTAGAAACGAGCTGACCAGGATTAGGCCCATTAGATAAGTGCATTGGTTCATCGAGTATCAAATGTCCAGCTTGGTTGATGATATTATGAAACCCGTTTGGGTGTAGAGGTGGGCTTACAATTCGTCATACCAGTCCCCCTGAATTGTAGCATACCTCAAGTCCAAAAAAGAAGTGGAGTGGCTAGGAAGGCGCGAGGCTTCGAGTCATAAGAAAATAAACCGAATTGATAATCCGATTCACGTCCGTCCAACAAAATCGACAATCGCTGGAATGAAACATCCACTTCCGATGAAGCGAACATCAAATTCTTTCTCCTCGCGCCCTCACAATTTCCTTATGCTGAGTTTGCCCTAATTTGGCGCATCGTCGCCGTTCTATACTCCTCAAGGCTTGACATATCATCTCATCTAATCACCGCATCATACCTCTTCCTTTGGATTGGCTGTGGTTGGTGAAGTTGAGTTGGATCGAGTGGATTCTGCTTTCGGCAGTTGTCAATTTGCGTTTTGCTACAGGAGAATAATTTAGTTGGTGAAGATCTTGGGTCAACGAGTACCGTTGCGAGCTCTTGTGTTGTACTGCATGGGTTCGGTTGTGGTGGTGGTGGCAGCAGTAGCTGACACTTCACTGTTTGTGTGTTTATTGAAGGCAACAGACATGAATATCAATTGATAGAGCTACGACACAAAATTGGTGGGGAGGTGGTGGCGCGGTTGCGGAAGCACCACCACCTCTAAGCGGAAGCAACAAGATCTTTGGTCTGATACCAAGTTGAAATAGTTGAAACTGTGTTTATTATATTTCTGTGTTATTACCTTGTTGATACACTGTGATATTACATCCTTTTATAGGAGATACAGCACTTCTAAAATAGGTCACAATAACTCTCATACATGCATATTTAGCTATACTAAAAACATGAGTCTCTATTCTTGTAACGTCTCCTTGTTGTTTGAGTGATGATGTTTCCAACAATATGAACAACTAGTCTTATGTATAATTCCCTGAGATGACAGAAATTGACATAACCTATACTATTCAAAAATTTCTTACCATTGTCACTGCGCATGATTTTGATGTTATGGCTTAACCGAGTCTTAACCATTAGAAAAAAATGAATAACTTCGTCAGTCACTTCACCTTTATTTTCTATGAGAAATGTCTAAGTGCACTTGAAAAATCTTCCACTATTGTAGAGGTAGCAACCATACTTGTTCTTTTGTGTATTTAGTAATTAGAAAGTGAAGTGAAGCTAGGCCAGAATAAACCCAATGCGTCTAGACAAATTAGAAGAAAGATACTGCTGATAAGGATCCCAATTAGATTGTTTTGAACCATTGATGAGGAGCTTGATCAAACGGTGAGAAGAGAGGGTATTATATATGTCATTATCAGCAAAGAAACACAACAGTTTTAGATTCTTCTAGTCTTCTCTTGAGCAGCAATTTTAGAGTTTGATAGAGAAATCAGATCAGCGATAGTGTGAGGCTGAGAGGTTGTAATAGATCGATCAGGCGCAGTACCGGGGCTAGCCAACATTTTTTTAACGGGGTAAAGACATCTAGATTTGTTTATATTTCCATTAAATTTAGGGCAAATTACCAAAAACCACCCATAAATATGAGTTTCTTTTTCTAGAAACCATCCATATTTTAGGAAATTATAAAGTCACACTCATATGTTTATAAAATTTGTCAGAAACCACCCATATGTTTAAATTTAATCAAAATATTAATAAAAATGATAAAAATACGAAAAAATTACATAAATAAATAAAAAATCATATTTAATTAATTAACCGAATGATAAATTGTCGAAAATCATAAAAAAAAACTTTTAAAAACGCTAAAAATACATATATAATTGAAAAAAATCATAAAAAACTTTGAAAAATAAGGATACTAAATAAAATTAAATTTGAAATGAAGTACAATACTTTTATTTATATGGTATGTATTAAATGTGAAAACTAAATCTATACAAAAATACGATGTCTTACAAATTTACAAAAATTTTGAAGTTTTTTTATTTTTATGGTGCTACTATTAACTATGTATTACATGGTATCACATTTGTAATTTTTAAGACACCATATTTTTGTATAAATTTAGTTTTCTCATTTATATCAAAATTATAACTTTGAATAGAAGAATTTTAATTTGGGTTTTTTAACAAAAACCACCCGTATAATAAGGTGTTTTTACAGGAACCACCCTTATAAAAAATGTTTTGTGCTAACCACCCGTATCTTTTTTCCGTCAAAATCGAACCACCCAAATTGAATTCCGTTTAACTTGGCTTCACTATTTATTTTTATTCATTTTTAAGTTTCTTAAAATTTAAAATAATAGAAGAGTAATTTAAAATAATAGAAGAGGAAAAAGCGGCGTTGAGTAGGCAGTCCGGTGGCGAGGACGGTCTTGGACGGTGGTAGGGGCTGATGTTGTACCATTCAATCAAGTAGGAAACACTTCTTGAATCTAATTTTGATGAAGATCCAACATTGACGCATTTCAAACTTCACGACCTCACCAAATCCATGAATGCACTAAACCCCAAATTCACTCTTCGCGGCGGGGTGTCCGCTGAAAAGAGGTATCACTTGAAGAATTGAATCAGAGAGATTCGACAAGAGAAATCACTTGAAGAACCTCTGTCATAGGCGAGGTGACCACTGAAAAGCTTCCTCGGAATCAACGGGTCGGTCAAAATTGGGTAGTTTGTTTGACGGATAACTTCTAGTTCTACCGTTACCAGGTTGGTCGAAATTGGATAGTCTGACCGGATCGGAATGGAGTGATTTGATTTCACTTGTTTTGATGGGGTGATGACGCCGGGGAGGAGCGGCGTTGCTGGTGGCTGATGGTGGACTAGGGGTGGTGTTTTCAAATCTAAATTATATTGAATTTTTTAATATTAAAATATTTATGAAATTTAAAAAATCAAAATAATTTAAACATAACGGTAGAGCTAACGGAATTCAATTTGGGTGGTTCGAATTTGACGGAAAAAAGATACGGGTGGTTACACAAAACATTTTTTATAAGGTTGGTTCCTACAAAAACACCCTATTATAAGGGTGGTTTTTGTTAAAAAAACCTTTTAATTTGTATGTGTAGTTATAATTATATTGAATAAATAATAGTGTGTTATACAGTTACACTTACTACATACGCCACATAGCAAATATAAATTTTGATACATGTTTACATATAAAGCAAAGAAAATATTGCATATAAAGTAAAGTTTAAACACTCATTTTAAGACATTAAGATTTTTTAAAACTTTAATGGAGCAATAATGGTTGCCGGTAAATTTTGTAATTTTCAAGACACCATATTTTTTGTAAATTTAATTTCACATTTGTATACATTTCATATGAATACATTTCAAATTTATATTTCAAATTTATATTTAGTTAATATCCTGATTTTTTTTATTTTTTAATAATTTTTGGTAATTAATTATGTATTTTTTGTATTTTTTATTATTTTTTTAATATTTCAATTATATTTAAACATATGGGTGGTTTCTGACAAATTTTATAAACATATGGATGTGACTCTATAATTTCCAAAGATAAGGATGGTTTCTGAAGAAAAAAACCCATATTTATGGGTGGTTTCCGGTAATTTGGCCTTAAATTTAATCATTATTGATCTAAAAAATCTTAGAGCACTAAGGGTTAACCTAGTGACTAGGGATGCATAAAATAGAACCGGACCGACCGTAAAATTTACGGTCGGTTCGATCTCGGTCCAAATACGGTCCGGTCCGGTCCAAGAAATTTACGGTCCGGTCCGGTCCAGACCGTAAAATATATTAGTTAAAAATAAATTTCTAAAATAATTAAAATATATCAATAAAAATTAATAAATTTAAAATAAACACAACGAAATTTTTTTTAAAAGTTAAATAAAATTCATTTAAATGAAAAATATGTATTATTCATATTTTTAGAATTAATTTTTTAATTTAAAATTAAATAAAAAATATAATTACGGGTTTACGGTCCAAACCCGAACCGGATCGTAATTAGACCGGTCCGTAACGGTTCGGTCCGGTCTACGGTCCTTACTTTTAGAAATTTACGGTCCACTGGTCCAGATCGGACCGTAATTAATGCTATGTCCTTACAACTATAGATGTTCACTGTCATTCTATAAAATGGAACTTAATCTACATTACTGCGCTATATGACATAACAAAAACATGCTGTGAAGTTTAGTGATGTACCCTAAGTTCAAAGTTTTATACATGAGCAATGAATTTATTTGTAAGCCTCCAATGGATTGCTTGAATCTGAATTCAAACTACATGAAGAATTGGGTATGTTTGTCTTGAATAAATGTGATATGATATACAGAATTGTCTTAAAACACACGCATGGATCATTAAACATTAAAAATAACAAAACACTGTCGAAATAAAGATGTCCAAATCATGCAAGTTAATCAACCTCTTGACGGAAAATCAAGGCAGCAGTATAATGGCACATTTCATCTAATTTGCAGTAACAGAGTAGTCTTATATCTTATTTGTAATAACAATTAAAATTGTTTTCTAACTGCATCGATGAAAACAGGTGAACAAAACTGACACACATCAGTTAACGAAATATTATATTCTGAAACCAAACACTAGTATTATAAACATAAACATCACAGACCAAGTCCGCAACTTCTTATGCAACACTTCTTATGCATGTAAAAATACAAGACTAAATTCTGTGGATCTGAATTTCACATTCAGATCAAGAGAGTTAACCTAGAGTCAGATGTTTAGGTAAGCAATATTACAAAGCAATTACACAAGGGGATTTCACTTAACAACCTCAATGTGTTTAATTTGGCTGCATCTATTAAACAAGCATGTTGCATCAACAAACTCCAACTGCAAAAATAGATAGGATTCAGCTATGTGATCTGCAAACAATAAATAAACTATGCTAAACTGAACAAGCATTTGGTGTTCACAATTCAAATCAGCAGTAGGCAACAGGCCACAAGTATAAAATCAGTAGGAGTTCTAACACAACAACATTCAGTTTCAGACCATGTGTTTACATGCAATACTGGGGTGTCATCCTGGACATGGACATGCATGTCTGCACATTATCGACTAAGAACCCATCCTTTCAAACTGCTGCAAATAATTAAATGCGTCATCGAACTAATATCAGAAATTGAATTAATTATTCGAATACATCCAGCTCAAGTCATACACTCATACTCTCATAGATAAGTGAATAATCTATATGTAAACAACAATACTCCGTGGTACAAAAAAACTAGCCTCCTAAATTTGCTTTTAGGTCATTCGATGTTTCTGTGTGTAAGCTCCTACCGGTTACACGACAATTATCGTTGTTTTAACAACTTTCAAACAAGGTTGCAATTCAGTCTTTTTATGCTGCCAAGTCCAGAAGCCTCACCGGAAATCACCCAATCAGAGTTAGACTAAAGGAAAACAATAAGGCCGAAAGAGTCATCAATTACTTACTATTATAGGTGGATGTGTTGCCAGGTTTTTACTTTTTTGTTTTTACTACGACCAGTTCTTACCATCTGATTACTGATAAACTGTCTAGGGCTGGATTTCAATTCAGAACTGCAGATACAAAATGGCAAATTAAGCTAAATTTCATAAATCTTTCACAAATGAAGTGCAGGTTCTTACTGACGGAGACATTCAATTTAATGGAATAATCAAAAGAAATCTGACAGTCAATGCATCTCTAGAGCTTCTCAGAAGTTAATTACAATTGAATGCTTTACATTTATGCATTAGGAAACTCATACGACATCATGTATATATTACTCTATGATCAATACAAGCAGGACATCACAAGCCTTTCTTATTCATCTTATCACTATCATGGTATCAGATTAACTTTCTTCATCTTCTTTTCACCTTCTATCACATGGCTACTGATCCTACCACCTCAAATGAATCATCCTCCCGTACCGCTGCCCAAAATGCCATGGCACAAGCCCTGCATGTTGCCTCTATAAAAACTCATATCCCCTTTCTTCTTGACAAAGACCAATCCAACTACAACAAATGGAGGACTTTATTTCTTGTCACACTCGGCAAGTTTGCATTACAAGACATGTCAACAGCAAGCCTATAGCTAATATAAATGATCCGGAATGGAAGCTCCTTGACTACACTGTCCTTTCTTGGATCTATGGATCCATTACTCCCGACATCATGGACATTGTTTTAAAACGGATGCCACTGCACAAGAGATATGGGATGCCATTGAGAATTTATTTCGTGATAATAAGAAATCACGTGCAATTCAATTGGAATCTGAATTTCGTAGTCTTGTTCAGGGATCTCAATCGGTTACTGAGTACTGCCAAAAATTAAAAATTCTTGCTGATAGTCTCAATGACGTCGATAATCCTATATCCGATGAAACTCTTGTTCTTCAGACCATACGTGGCCTAAACAATGATTTTCAGACCATGGCAGCTATTATTCCAATGCAACAACCATTTCCAACTTTTCAACAATGTCGCAGCATGCTTCTTCTTGAAGAATCCCGTCGAGCAACCATCTCCAATATTGAAACCGCCTTAATGTCACTTCAACTCCAGTGCCACCACCTCCAACATCAGTTGATACAACACCATCAACACAAGTCCCACCATCAAACTTAAATTCTGATTCCCAACGTAGTCGCGGCCGCGGACGTGGCCGACGTGGCGGTCGTGGGTGGCGGTCGTGGTTGGATGTCTTGGAATCCTTCTTTGCAGTGGCAACATCCTTTATCATGGAGTTCTACTTCACAAATTGGACTCCCGGTTTACTTGGAGCTGCTCCCCGCCCACCTCAAGCAATGATATCTCACCAATGGGATCAACAAGCTCTTATCAATGCATTAAACAATATGTCAATGCAACAACAAAATGAAGGATGGTACATGGACAGTGGGCTTCCTCTCACATGACATCTAACTCAGGTACTCTCTCGTCTGTTTTTAATCCTGACATTACATTTTCCTCTAATATTATTGTGGGTAATGGAAGTACACTCCCTGTCACTCACCTAGGCCAAACTACCCTATCCAAAAACCCTCCTCTTCACCTTGAGAATGTTCTTGTGACTCCTGGTCTCATCAAAAATTTGATTTCTGTTCGTAAATTTACTAGAGATAATAATTGTTCTGTTGAATTTGATCCTTTTGGTTTTTCTGTCAAGGATCTTCCAACTCGCACCGAGATAGTCCGATGTAACAGCCAAGGTGATCTTTATCCATTTCTTCATCCAAATGCCCGTTTAAGCTCACTTGCACTCTCTGCATCTCAAAATGAGCTTCAAATTCTTTGGCATCGTCGTCTTGGTCATCCTGGTACTCACATTCTTCAACAACTCAATTCAAATAAATCAATCCGCAGCCCTTTGCTTCGTTTTTCTCCCTTATGTCATGCATGTCAGCTAGGAAAACACCAAAAATTACCTTTTCAACTTTCTACCTCTATCACCAATTATCCATTTGATATTGTTCACTGTGACTTGTGGACATCTCCTGTTTTTAGTTGTTCTGGCTTCAAATATTACCTTGTCATTTTGGATGATTTCTCTCATTATGTTTGGACTTTTCCTCTCCGAAATAAATCTGAAGTGTTTTCCAAATTTCGTTCCTTTATGTCTTTTGTTCAAACTCAGTTACTCTCAATTAAAAATTTACCAATGTGATCATGGGGTGAATTTGACAATTATAATTTTCACCATTTGTTCACTACAACCGGTACCCAATTCCGTTTTTCTTGTCCCCATACATCACAACAAAATGGTAAAGCCGAGCGAATGTTGAGAACCCTTAACAATATGATACGCACACTTCTTTTTCAAGCAAATCTTCCTCCTTTCTTTTGGACCGAAGCCCTTGCTTGTGCTACACATCTCATAAATCTCTTACCCACAAAATCCATAAACAACTTTACTCCTCATGAAAAACTCTACAAAATACCTCCCTCTTATGATTATTTACGTGTGTTTGGATGTCTTTGTTATCCAAACTTGTCTTCCACTTCCTTAAATAAATTGTCACCTCGTTCTACACCTTGCATTTTTCTCGGCTATGCCCAAAATCATCGGGGATATAGATGTCTTAATATGTCAACAAATAAAATTATTATCTCTCGGCATGTTATTTTTGATGAGACCCAGTTTCCATATCAAAAAAAAACTCTCAAGAACATTCTTATGATTTTCTAAACCTTCCATTGGCAGATTCCTTATCATACATTCAACCTCCCTTAGCTCCAACATTCTCATCAACCTCACCTGTTACTTCCGACACCATTCCTATTAACATTTGTCCTAGTCCTTCTTCTACATTTTCTAATCATGATTTAGTTCAAAGCTCATCTCAAAATCCTACCCTACCCCTACCCCTACCCTACAACCGACTCTCAAACACCACTTTCTCAAACCACTCTCCAAAATCCTACAACCTCCATCGTTAACCATAATGCCCATCCCATGTTGACCCGATCAAAACAAGGAATTAGCAAACCAAAACATGTTTTTAGTCTCACTGCCTCCATATCTCCAGTGCCGAAAAATTATAAAAGTGCAATTCAATGCCCACAATGGCGTAAAGCCATGCAAGAGGAGTTTAATGCCTTGATTAAAAATAAGACTTGGGATCTTGTACCCAGGCCTATGCATGCTAATGTTGTTTCAGGAAAATGGATTTTCAGACACAAATATGGGGCTGATGGAACCCTCACTCGATACAAAGCTCGATGGGTAGCTCGAGGTTATTCTCAACAACATGGCATTGATTTCACTGAGACATTCTCGCCGGTGGTTAAACCGGCAACGGTTCGAATTGTGTTATCTCTTGCCATTGCTCGTAATTGGCCGATACACCAACTCGATGTCAAAAATGCTTTTCTTCATGGTACATTGACGGAAACGGTATATTGTCAACAGCCACTGGGTTTTGAAGATATTACATGTCCTTCTCATGTATGTCGACTACGGAAAGCATTGTACGGTCTAAAACAAGCTCCTCGGGCCTGGTTTCTCCGCTTTGCTCAATATTTAATTCGTGTTGGATTCAAAGAGAGCAAATCTGATCCTTCTTTATTTACATACAAACAACATGATAAAGAAGCCCATCTCCTTGTTTATGTGGACGATATTATTCTCACCGCTTCGAGCACTAGCTTTTTGACTCAGGTGATATCTATTCTTGGTAAGGAATTTGCTATGACTGATATGGGAAGCTTACATTATTTTCTTGGAATATCTGTTGTTCAAAATCAAGATGGTTTATTATTAAGCCAAGAAAAGTATGCCAGAGAGCTTCTACAAAGGCAGGGCTAGAAAATTGCAACCCATGCAAAACACCAGTAGATACATCTACCAAGCTTGGACAAGAGGCAGGTTCTCCGCTCAAAGATCCAACTGAATATCGCTCTCTTGCAGGTGCCCTTCAGTATTTGACATTCACAAGACCCGATATTACATACGCTGTTCAACAATGTTGTCTCTATATGCATGATCCGAGAGACAATCATTTTTCAGCCTTAAAGCGTATATTGCGATACATTAAAGGTACTATATCTCATGGTCTTCAGCTTTCTCGCAGCCCGGTCACCACTTTATCGGCTTACTCAGATGCAGATTGGGCAGGATGTCCCGACTCAAGAAAGTCTACCTCCGGTTATTGTGTATTTTTAGGTAATAATCTTATTAGTTGGTCTTCAAAACGGCAAAACACAGTGGCTCGTTCTAGTGCCGAAGCTGAGTACCGAGCTGTTGCAAATGCTGTTGCTGACACTTGCTGGATTCGCAGCATCCTCACTGAACTTCACGCTCCGCTTACTTCAGCAACATTGGTTTTTTGTGACAACATAAGTGCTGTATACATGTCATCTAATCCAGTTCAACACCAACGCACTAAGCATGTCGAGATAGATCTTCATTTTGTGCGTGATAAGGTGTCTCTGGGTGAAGTTCGGGTGCTGCATGTTCCCTCAACACATCAGTTTGCCGATCTTTTTACAAAAGGGTTACCATTTCCACTCTTTCATCAATTCAGGTCCAGTTTATGCGTTAGACAAAGTAATGATACAACTGCGGGGGGATGACAGTCAATGCATCTCTAGAGCTTCTCAGAAGTTAATTACAATTGGATGCTTTACATTTATGCATTAGGAAACTCATACGACATCATGTATATATTACTCTATGATCAATACAAGCAGGACATCACAAGCCTTTCTTATTCACAGAGGACCTCAAACCAACATATCACTTATGACTGCACTTTTTTGCAATCCATTTGAACAATCCATCCAATTTTCAATTTCTGAACTCAATTTCTTAGGAAGAGGGCATCACTGAGATCATTTCAGCTAACAAAATCAAACTACGATAATCAATAACGTGTACTAGGGTTTAGCTGACCAGGTTGTTAGAAACCGAATCCGCTGGAATACTGCAGTTGTACCATTACGTCATCATCGGAGATTCGTGGAGTATCTTTGCGTTTCGTGAGTCGGTTCTTTGCGTTTAAAGCAGACGACATGTAACGCGGGCGAAAGCGTATAAAAGGAGATAAATCACCCGAATTTGTGGTTTTACTTCTACCGTAGTCGAAGGCTTGCAAAAAGGCAGGGATAGAAATCTGAAATTCAGATTGATAACAAGAAATTTGATTGATTGAATAATTGATTGTCTTCCAACTAATACATGTGTCCCCTTATATAATAGGGTCATAACTAAAAATAGGTAAACATAAATGTGTCTAAGAAACCTAAAAGTTACATAAAAATTCTAAAGAATAAAAACCTAGATAACCTAACCAGGATCAAATATCCAAAGGATATTAAATTTACACACAAAATACTTTATTCCTACATCATTCTCCCCCACTTTGTTTAAACTCGACCTCGAGTTTGTACGCATCCATTGAAAAATGGAAAGTCGATGCTCTTGAGAATCGAAATGGGGAGAAGCTTGAACACACATCTGCAAAATAACGATTATAGATGAATGATATTTGGTTAATGGTGGAATAACAAAATCTACCATCTCATATGTTTCTTCTTTGGCCATAATTTCAACTTTATTAGTTGAAATAAAGTGGTGCAACTTTATTAGTTTGTACACATTCTCAATTTCATCCTTCTCCAAATCTTCAAATGATGCAAATGATGGAGAAATAGTGGTGGGTGGAATGGCGGGTGGTGGAGGAAGTGTTGAAGCAAGTGGTGGTGGAATGGGTTTTAGTGCAGTGGAAGATGTAGGTGAGGCAACTTGTGGTAGGGGTATGGTGAAAAGTGGTGCGGCAGGGACTGATTTTGGTGGAGTGGTGGGAAGATGGTTTTGGTTTTGACGAGGTAGTGGTGGAGGCATGAAGGAGGGTTGATGGTGGTGCGGTTGTGTTCCATGTGAGGGTGTAATGATGACATGGTGTGGAGGGAGTTATGTGTGGGGTGGGGCAGCAGTTGGAACGACGATGGTGGCAGGGAGATGTGTGGCTTGAGGTGGAAAAGATGGTGATGGTGGTGGTATAAATGGTGTGATTGGCGGTGGATTATGAGTTGAACCGTTGAGTTTATGTGGAATGGGAATGACTGGTGTTGGCACGGAAGGATGGAGTGGAGTTGCTGGTGGTTGGAACTTGTTGGTTAGTTTGGACAACAAACGACTACTGGTTTGTAGTGTTGCTTGTTTTTGTTCTACAAGGCGATCCAAACGTTCACAAATGCTTTGAAGCATAAAACGTATTTCTTCAGTTGCATCGGTCGCTGCCATGGTCCAGGAGGAATGACTTCTGATACCAAATAATGCAGGCAGAAGCGTATAAAAGGAGATAAATCACCCGAAGTTGTGGTTTTACTTCTACCGTAGTTGAAGGCTTGCATAAAGGCAGGGATAGAAATCTGAAATTCAGATTGATAACAAGAAACTTGATTGATTGAATAATTGATTGTCTTCCACCTAATACATGTGTCCCCTTATATAATAGGGTCATAACTAAAAATAGGAAACATAAATGTGTCTAAGAAACCTAAAAGTTACATAAAAATTCTAAAGAATAAAAACCTAGATAACCTAACCAGGATCAAATATCCAAAGGATATTAAATTTACACACAAAGAACCTAACCTTGCTCTGATACCAAGTAACGCAGGCGAAAGCGTATAAAAGGAGATAAATCACCCGAAATTGTGGTTTTACTTCTACCGTAGTCGAAGGCTTGCACAAAGACAGGGATAGAAATGTGAAATTCAGATTGATAACAAGAAACTTGATTGATTGAATAATTGATTGTCTTCCAACTAATACATGTGTCCCCTTATATAATAGGGTCATAACTAAAAAAAGGTAAACATAAATGTGTCTAAGAAACCTAAAAGTTACATAAAAATTCTAAAGAATAAAAACCTAGATAACCTAACCAGGATCAAATATCCAAAGGATATTAAATTTACACACAAAATACTTTATTCCTACATCAACATGCCTGTTTATTTGCTGCTCTCCTCTAAGAAACGCACTTCAGTCGGTATGATCTTTACTATAAAGCAGAAAGGTCCTAAGAGCATATGTACTGGGGATAGGAAATAGAACATTTCATCTAATTATAGGACGTTTTGAGTAGAGAAAGTGAGCAGCCTGGCGTGCTCTTTGAGCAGCACACGTAACCTGAGGCGTAATGTCGAAGGATGTCTGCACGTTTTCTCTGTATTTCAGCCCAACGGATAGATATAAACGGCTCTTTAATCTCAGCCATTTAAATTTGATCTTATGGCTCATAATAAAGTTCCGTTGGAAATTAAAAGGTTCAGAAAAAAATTTAAAAAAAGATATTTCTGTACCCGTTTCTAGTGGTAAATGGAACAAAAGATTTATGAAATCTTGATAAATTATTGATTAACAATGCATATACAAACAATTTTTTTATATAAAATTTTATTTTATCATGAATAGTAATAGGAAGTTCTCTCAGAGGATTTATGGCTGCGCAAAATGTGAGAAAATGTCGTGAATAGTAAATAGAAAGTTCTATCATAGGAAGTTCTATGAGAGCATATAGCATTTATGGGGTGCGGATGCTCTAATACTACTTATGGATGAAGTCACATTTCCATTCTAAAAATACCCATTCACATTTTTATATTATTATATTTTAATTTATTTTATTAAAATATACTTTATAAATCGAATATATGCACAGAAATCTGTGCAAAAAAATACTAGTCTATTTATATTTAAAGCGCAAAGGATTGTATTAGCGGTTAAGTTTGTAAAGCCACATTTTGTATTCCAAAAATATACCTCTTTTTGCTTATTTTTACTTAACCTTATCTTATATATCTATTATACTTTAAATAAATATGATTTGATTCTTTAATTAAAATATACTGAATTTATTATACATTACGAATATATGCACAAATTTTTCTGTGCAAGAAATTACTAGTATATATAAAGCGCAAACTCTCTTATTACCAGTTAATTTTGAAGCCACATTATGATTTCCTAAAATACCCCTATATGATTCCATAAATATTAAATTATAGTTTACTTAGCTTGGAATATAGTTAATTAAATAATTCTAAATATGTAGTTTACTATATATGCACATTTTGTATTAGCAGTTAATTTTGTGAAGCCACATTTATATTTCAAATTTGCTTTAGCGGATATATAGTAGCGAGCTCGAGCTTCCATCGGGTCGACATGCGGACTGGATCGGACTTATGCCGCACCGGGCCACCGGGCTTCTTGTGGGCTTTCGGGCCGTTTGAACACCCCTACCAACTCACATGTACATCCATTTTGTCTTCTTTTGTATGCTTTTATTTTCTTCGGTTTTGTGTGACAAGTAAATTATTGTCCATAGACAATTGTCCTAGTCATCTCCTTTAAAACATAAATAGACATTCAAATACGTTCACAGACCCATGAAGCAGCCAAACAGCAACCAGGCTCCAATGTTCTGCCACTTCATTTTCGATTACACTATTTCTCAGCTTTGTCTCTTGTCACTCCCAATCCATCAGCATTTGTATGTTCAAAATGCCCGAACGTTCAAATTCCAAAAAAATAAATCTTTCTAACTAAAGAGTTACACACTTTCAGTTTTCATCCCTCCAAAGTGTTGTCATACGTGTTTTAATATGTTATGTAGCAACATAAAAAGGAAGGAAAACCGAGAACAAAATTTAACTTTTTTTAGCATTTCTCAATTAATACAAATTAAAGAATCGTGATTAGTAGTACCTCACTAGGTTTGGGAACTATTAGGGACGTAAAATAAGTAGACAAGTATCTGTACCTAAGAAATCAGACACACCGGAAATTTGTCTAAAATTTTTCTTTATTAATTTAAAGACTGTACAAATACTTACGTATATTCGTACAATTGTAATAGTGTTGTTAACTAAAGTTGTCTAAGCCTGATGATCCCGGATCACTAATTACAACTTTTCAAGACAAGTTTCTCGGGTTTTCCCAACCTTCAACTTCGTCTTCTCCGGTTATGAATTTCTTCAGCAGCTCCATCACTCAAAGCCTAGTGAGTAAGGTCATATTGCTCTCTAAAACTCTTCATTTTCACACCCCTAGTTGTTAGTGACCGTTTGACCACTCTCTCCACTTAGCATATTCTCTTTAGGGGAGAGTATTCGGGAATTTCCCGATTTTTCGACCCGAAAAATTTCCTGAATTTTTTTTTCCTGATCCTAAATTTTTATTCCGTTTCCCGATCCGACATTTATCAATTTACCGACAATTCGGTAAATCGGTAAATCGGAAAATCGGTAAATTTACTGAATTTCCCGAATTTTAAAAAAATAAACCTAATATATTATTTTAAAATAATAATTCATCAAATCTAAACTTGAATCATGCTTAAAATCATGTCAAATTTATTTATTTTTCAAAATCATGCTTAAAAACAAAAATATTGAGTCTAATTTAATTGTCAAATAAATGTAATATTTAAATATTTATAATAATTAAATTATATTTTTTCAAGAAATCGGGAAATTTCCCGATTTCAAAATCTATTCCGTTTCCCGACACGTTTTTCCCAAAAATAAATCGGTAAATTTACCAATTTTCCCAATCTACCGTTTTTACCGACCCGAAACTTGTCGGAAAAGAAAAATTGGTTCGGTAAATCGGAAATTCCCGATTTTTGCTCACCCCTAATTCTCCTCATGTCTCTCCGTAAATCTCTCCGACAACCTTGACTTGGTCGAGATCTTCCAGCAAGCTCAAATCACCTTCTACTTAGCTCAACGTCTCTTTTCCACGTTGTCCATAATTCTCTCGACCGCCAGTTACTTCGTCTCAACTATTGCTGGCCTTTGTTCCTCTTTAGTCCTTGTCAGGTACATGTATCTGTACACTCAACCAAAAGATCAGTCAGGTGTTGTCATCATCAAAACATCACATGTGTTAAATGTTCCAACACAAATAAATAAAAGTTAAAAGCATATATATTGTATAACAAACACAAAATTTCCCCAAAAATATATCAACCTTAACGGCCTTGTTAATAGCCCCTATGAATTCAAGTAAACCAACCAAGCCAAATGAAAAATAAAGATGAACCATTTTCATCCTGTTAAGCACCAAAGATGAAGAGGTTGAAGCATGAAAACTAGTTAAATCAACACATAAGTTAGGCAACACTATTTTCATAAAGGATACTGTTGAAGGTATATAGAGGACACATTTTAAAGGATTCTTAGCTACCAGCTCAAGTATGATAACTCACAAGTAACTATCCAAAATGAGCGTATACTGTTTCTAGCTACCTATGAACTCCTTCGTTCAGCAATGCTGGTACAACCACCTCTCAAAAATAGCCTAATGACTAGCACATCGATGGTGCACAGACGCAGCAGCGAGTATATATATTTATCCGCTCTTACACAAGAGAGTCTCAGCAAAACATCTTACTCAAATGAGTATTCCGCTGCAAGCGCTTAAAAGCGTAAATCATAGGAATGAATTTACTCATTTAGGCAAGATGTTTTTTCTTTGTGAAGGTATACGATTTCAAGGAAAATTTTAGCGCTGAGGAATGAATGATCTCTTTCCAAGGGTACGTGCATAGAGGTCATAGGATATATTTAAGGTAAGTTCCTTATCTGATCTTACTGAGTCATTTCATAGTTTTGCAGTCGAGAATTCTGGCCATCTACGCTTTGAGTCGACGCGAAGGTTACCTTTGATTTCTTTTCAAGTTCAAGTAATCAACCTGCTGGTAAGGATTGCAGAGTTCTTAAAGCATTATAAATAGTATCAATTGAGGAGACAATAGTTCCAAAGCAATATATACCTGATCAGGGTCTAATATTAATATATAGCATCAATTGAAGAGACACATCAGTTCCTCTAATTCAACAAAACAAGAAACACATTACCTTTAGATGTTAAACACATAGTTGAACTTATGGAAACTTCTCTTGCTCAATAGATAGTTTGTCAGTTTTCACACTGAGATGTTGTACTCATATTCTGAATCTCATTATATAATATTTTTTTGATTACAATGGGTACATTACAAGCTCAACTCGAGCATATCAATTAACTACGGAAACTATACCATTACATGACCAATCTATTACAAGACTTTCAATCGAAACCGAAACCATTACATAGGAAAGACTCCACCACATGGGGAGTAGGAAAGGGAATAGGAAAGAGCCTCTCAAGGCAAGAATATTGGTGAGGTCATGGATTGAACCCATGACCCTTAGGACAAGAATTTATGAAGACTCATTGTCCACCACTAGGACAACACCCTAGTGGCAATCTCATTGTATAATTAAGATGGGTTGAAAGCTATTGATGATTCCATTATTATGGTTTGTGATAGTATATTAAGAGATCTATAGAAAGGAAACACGACTTCATGAGTGCGTTGAGCAAGTGGTAATAATAGAAGAGCTTTAAGATAAGATGTCCTTACAAGGTGGAACTCAGTGTATCACATGCAAAATTAATGTTGCACTATACTATCACCAAGCCCTTAATCAATATGTCTTGCGCACCCAGACTTTATCACTAGGGCTGCAAGTGACGATACACTCGATAATTACTCGATGATCGATTCGATAAAAACTCGGTCAATACTCGTTCGATAACAAACGAGTCGAGTATGAACAAAATTATGAAACTTGTTTAATAAACGAGCCGAGCTTGAACAATGTCATACTCGACTCGTTTATGTTCGTGAACAACTCGAATAAGTGTTCGATTAAAACTCGATAAAAACTCGATTTATACTCGATAAAAACTCGATTAATACTCTATTTATAACTTTATTAATACTTATATCAGGCTTAAACCTAGTTATCATCAATTTCCAAGTAACCACATTCCTATCAGTCATTCTATCAAACACCTTATGTGCAGACCCCAAATCAGAATTCCCCTTCACAAACATATCAATCAAAGAACACCCCACGCACACATCAGAATCCAGTCTTGATCACAAACCCATAAACCACATTCCCAATATCACAAAACTCTCCATTCGAACAAGCCCTAATCAGAGTAGTAAAGCAATACTCATTCGGCCAAACATCTCCACTGAATCTCTCTCCATCCCATTATTCACATAGCAGGAAATCATAGCACTTCACGACACCAAATTCGCAGCTTCACCCATCGCGTCAAACACCTCCTCGGCCTTGTCAAAGTCGCCACATTTTGAGTATAGACTGATCAACGAATTCTGCAAGATGACGTCGAGGTGGAGTACGGAGCTAGCGAGTTGGGAGTGAAGGAGTTTTCCGAGAGTGGAGTTACGGAAACGGATGCAGGATTTAAGAATGAGGGAGTAGGAGGAGAGGAGAAGAGATCGGTGGTGGAATTGGAATTGGTGGAGAAGAGGGTCGAGTGATGTAATTGCTTGCTGGAGTTGGCCATTACTGTTTAGGAAATATCCCACATCGATGGGTACTCTTTTTTTTAACTGGACGGTGCCAGCTACTTTTATTAGAATTGATTCAAAAAGCCTGAATCGTGGCTAATACAAGAGAAAACTTGAGCATGATCCTCAAGCGCCAGTGATGAGTTATATTCCCCCACCACTTAAAAATGCTGAACGGATTATTAACCCCGCTCAAGCTAAAACCAGATACATGATAAGACCAATAAAAACAGACATTACAAGACCATACAAACCTAAAGACACGAGTCATCAAGCATTTGACTAGTCCTGTAACGATCCCTTCTACGCGAACTCAAATCATCCCTAGTTGTTGTATTTGTCGAGCTAAAGAGTTGCAAGCACCCATTATTGCAGATGATAGGTAAGTGCATGGCCGCATGAGTAATCTCCCGTTGGACTGGTTTTGTAAGATTTTCAGCCCTATAGTAAATTCTAGGAAGAGTAGTGCAAACCAGAGCAATGGCTGCAGTGTTTACACACGGACAGATCCTTGATGCGTTGTGGAAACGTTGTTTCACGTTTATGAACTCATTTGGCACTTCAGCAACTCCAAGCTCTAGGTGAGCCATACATGGATGGGATCCATGTAAGCTACAAATAAAGATACCAATTTCCTCTGCCTTTTTAATAGTTTGAGAACAAAACCATGTCACTTCCTCAAAAATTGAGGATCTAGGGATGTGGCAAACCAAAACCATTTTAAAAATCCCTGATTGAGTACGAATCAAGGCACCTCCCATACAAATCCCATCACCGATTAAGATAGCAATATTAAATGTGATGTTGTAGGATGACTGAATCCAAGAATGCCAAACCCGGTTATTTGGACTTTTAGGCTTATGATAAATCTTACAAGCTGACAGAATGAGATTGTTTTGCATTGAACTTGTGTACTGTGTTGATGATTCTTGCCAGCTGCGGGGCCCATTCCCAAACATTCCTTATCCAATTACTCCTTTTCCCTTCATAAATGATTTTATTCCGGCTATCCACATTTTCCACATAGCACAGACAGCTAAACCAGTTGCCAGACAGTCAATAAAGTCCCCCCTGATAGGTTGAAGCCATACTCTTTTCATAGCGTTTAAGGAGCAAATTCTAGGTCTATCAAATATCTCAGCAAATTTTCCCCATATAAATTTTGCCCATTCACTCTCAAAAAAGAGATGAATGGCGCTTTCTATAGACGGATTGTTACAACAAACGCATTTTGATGTAATTTTAAAACCGGATCTTACGATGAGGTCATCCGTAGGAATAACTTTATGAAAGAGCTTCCAAATTAGGCAACTTATCTTAGTTGGAATCCACTCTTTCCAGATTAGGTACTCAAAGAAATAAGGGGAAACTCATATATAAATAATTTCAGATATGGTTCAAGGTAAGGCCTTAAATGAGACACTCGACGAGCCGAGTTCGAGCTTTGTCCTGATCTGACGAGTCGAGCTCGATCAACATATTTTTTAGCTTGCCGAGCTCGAGCATATCAAAATGTTATCGAACCGAGTTCGAGTTCGAAGGTACTCGGCTCGACTCGGCTCGTTTGCAGTATTTATCACTTACCCAAACTCTGAAGAATGAGATCAGATTAAAACGATATTCAAGTTTCTTGGAGCTATGAGGTGACTTCCCTCTTCTTTGGGATCAAGTATGTTACTTCAAATTTATTTTTTCACAAAGTTTTAAATATTCAATTTTTAAAAATGGAAGCCATGAGGGATGAGAATGACTTTATCAAAATGAAATGAAATGAAATGAACATCGAATTTCAGAAGTATTGGTCAAATTATAGTTCTATTCTTGGTATTGTTATATATGAAGACGAATCCATAATATAAGATGCAATTGTGGAATGGACTTATAATAAACTGTACGACATAGGTTCAACACAGTTGGTAACTTTTCGAAACACTTTATACACCTTATTTGAGGCATATGTGGATAAATGGTCAGCTGAAATTAGTTTCAGAGATCAAGCATAAGAAGCTCATCCAAATTCACAAGATGATGATGCATTATTTCAAAGGACGGTATGTTTATGTAAGACGGTAAGACATCATCCTAACCGTTGATTCTTTAAATCTGATGGTTTTGATTAAACTGAATATTAATTAAATTTAGGATTTTATATACACAAATTGCAGGAGCGGATAAGCGGTTACTAATATTAACTGTCAGATTGATGCAGATCAACGGTCATGATGTTGTCTTATCGTCTTACATATATCATCTTGTTTCACTTGAACTTCTTCCATCATTGTTATTTGCATTTATAGGATTTTGACTCTGGTACTAGTTCAAGTATTAGAAATGACTTGATTAGTAAATTGGATTAAAAGATGGAGCCCACTGTACCGGACTGATGTAAGAGCGAGCAATTTAGGTATCCGGTTCTTTCTCGTTTGGGTAGTGACATTTTGACAATATATATTTCAACAGTGACGTTTGAGTTTGCATTTAGCACTGGTATTGTTATGATAATTGACCAATACCACAGTTCAATGCTATTCGAAATTATGGAAGCATTTTTATGTTAGAGATTGGCAGTTTATATAGAGTCATATTATGAATGAAAAATGTTTGATTCTTATTTATATTTTTTCAAGTGAAGATTCGTCAGCTAAATATGAACTCGTAGAAGATGTCTTCAATTTGAATGTTGATCAAAGAAATGAGCTAGCATGCATGATCAAGACACATTTACAATATAGTTTCAAAATTATTGTTATTTGTTGCATTTTATGATCTACTATTTTTATGAGCTGTTAGATTTGAATGTTAATCAAAAATTAACTTGCATGAGTGAGGCTTGTTTACAATGCTTTCAAAAGAATTTTTTATTGTTTTTGCAATTTTAAGGTGTAGTATTTTGAAGAAGAAAATCAGTTTTTTATAATCTTAATTCTCAACTTTAGAATCAGTAATGTTTTATACGTTTGTTTTTTAAAATTTAACATATATAAATTTGGATCTAGAGAGACATTTAAATTTAAATTTGGAAGACATAAGAATATAATTTTAACCATTGATTATGATTGATATAACGGTTTGTGATTAAACTTATTATTAATTAAAATAGATGGTTGAATTTGCAAAATACACAAGCAGTTGAGATTGACGGTTATCAATATCAACTCTTAGATGAATAAAAGTCATTGATTAAGATAATGTCCTTCCGTCCTACAAAATATGTAATATCCTAGAACTATTTCTTTTTTAAATGATATTTAGATAAGATCATAATATCTTATTATTGTTATCTTAAAAGAAATTATTTACATGAATAAAAAATTTAGATAGTGATTATTGGATAAGTGTTAAATGGATAAACAAATGATAAACAGATAAATTGATGGTAAACTGATAGATGATAAACGGATAAATGAATGGCAAACGAGTAAACAGGTAATAAACAGATAAATGAATTATTATTTAACTTCCATCTATTTAATCCATTAAAATAAACGGATCATCTATCCATCCATTTTGTGGGAAGCATATGGATAGCAAAAAATATTATGATGCTAATTAACTTCACTGCTAAACAAAACGATTCATTTTTATAAAGCCTTTGAAATCCAAAATATAGTTCATATTATTATAGCGCATAACTTAGTTTTCAACCGAAAACGTATTCGGTGCAGCGATGTTAATTTTTGTGAGTAATAAAACGGTATGTGTTGACATTTTTACTTTGATGGAGGGATGTTCAACGGGTCAAGCCATAGGGCTGCAAACGAGTTGGGTATGGGCGAGTATTGTAGACTCGAACTTGTTTACATATTCTGCTCGAACTCAACTCGAATCTACTCCATTTCAGTCAAAACGTACTCGTTTAAACTCGATTAAAAACCATTTAAAGCTCGATTATTGTTCATTTATATATCGTTTCCTCTTTTAATCATTTAATTTATAATAACATAATAAATCTAATATTAAACGGGTTATATATAGAATATTAGTCGAATTTTTTTATCGAATTTTAATCGAGCACTTATACGAATTGTTAATGAGCATTATCAAGCCGAGTATGACATTTTTCAAACTCGACTCGTTTATTAAAGATATTTTCAAATAACATATTCAAAGAGTAGTTCATATTTTAAATTTAATGGTATTATGTTCAAGTTAAAGTATTATATATACGTTTTGAAGTAGATACAAAATATTAGTATATTATTGTACGCTATTATAATGATAATTAATAAATATTATATACTTTAAATTTGACAAAATTAAGGGAAACGATCTAGAAGGACCATCAATATTTAGTGAGACCGTATGACACGATCTCATCCATCGATTTATAATAATCCGATGGATGAGATTTAAAATTTAAAAAACCTTCACATTCAATCGCCCTGTGTTTTTCGCAAATTCAACCGCCAAATTTTAATAAAATCAACTTTCTCAATCGCTTAATTAATCAAACCAACAGCTCTGATTTTGTCCTTCCGTCTTACAATAACTTAATGTCTCGCATGATCCTAACCCATATAATATTAAAAATATATAATTTTTTCGTCGATCTTTTTCATGCGGGGCCAAACTTTTCGAAGCGCAATAAAACTTGGCCAAAAACATTTTACCATGAGTTCATTAATTTTACCAAAAACAAAAAGTTTAAATTCAAAATTACATTGTTTTACCATGAGTTCATTAGTTTTTATTTGGTTTTATTAAAAAATTATAATCATAAAAACTACCGCCGCTACAATTGCTTGTACTGAAATCCTTTTCAACCGGCTTCCATTGACAGCTCTATAGTTTGAACTGTATTGCGATGAACTCCCCTACATCGTGTATTGCCGCCTTCTCGTTATCAGAAAAATAATTTCAGACGGGCCCATCGGTATGACCTGCGCCACCGGTAGCAGGTAATGTTCAATTTTTAATTCAATTCAACAATTAGTTTACAACTTTCTGGAATTGCAAAATTAGGGTTTCTGAATCGTGTCGAATCGTTGAATCAGAGTTAAGCAATGACCCTAAAATCTATACAGCCTGTCTCCATTACCGCTGTTGTAGTGCTTGGTTAAGTATTTATAATGTTGGATTATGCTTGCACAAGTCATCACACATTAACCCTAAATTGCTTTTCCAAATTTAACTTCTTTATTGAGTTCTGATTAGTTTAGAATATCTTCATCTGGGTTGAATGTCATCTGAGTTTTATACTAATGATATTGCTGGAAATAATATATGCGATAATGGTTTATTAATTAATTATTGCACGTTGATTTCTGTTTGTAATTAGAAATCAAAACTTGTGGTTGGTATGAGTTTTTTTCACGTACCCTATGTTCGGATCGTGGAAAATTGGGTAGAAAGAAGATGAGTTAGATATTTTAAGATATTGATTTTCCTTTGGAAAGTCGAGTGCTTAACTGCTTAAATATATATTGGTTTTTCTCATTTTTTGGAAACCACACACATTAATTTTCCTTCATATTTTTATTTTCTCTACATCCACTAATGTTCCATGCACCAATCGGGGCTGTACTCAATTAGGTAAGGCGGCTGTTTTTAAATGCCATATTATGGTTGCACTTTGTTTCATCTCCTTTTTATTTAAGCCGGCATAGATAACTTCAGGTACTGTACTTAAAAGAATTAAGGATCTATATCTGTATGCAAACACGCCAAAGGCAAGGTTAAGTTATTGTATAGTATATATGTCAATTGAATATTGTACCTTAAAAAATTAAGAGCAAAGGGCTAATAAAACTGTAGTTAGATTCATGTTATGTTCTTTGTTTTACTGGAATATTACTGATGGTTCAATAACACTATGGAAGTGGTCCATGACGGTGATGTATGCATAATGTGATGATAATATTAATTATCATCTGGTGTGTTAGTTCTTATACATTCGGTTTCTTTTGATAGTTGAACCAGCTTTTCATATCATAAGGTTTGGGTCTAGGCATCCATTTATTCGTAAGATAAGTGGCTTTAATTCAAATGATATGTATATGCATACATTTCGGAATAGTTGTTAACTGTCCCATAAAGAAGAGATATCCACAAAAGTTACTAGATTTTCTTCTTGACCTAATTGGTGAATATTTTAATTCAACTATATGGTACACAGTGGTTGTACAATGTGTAATAACAAAGGGTAAGGGTTCTGCTGTCGAAGGGATACATGATTTTTGTAATAAACTTAAAATTTCTTATTTTTAAGGCTCATATGAGAGCAATCAGATCGATCCCTTGCTATGTTTTCTGAAGAAAATTTTAAATCACGTAATTAGATCCGCTAGCTGATGAGGGACTAGCGAGCATCAGACTAATATGTATTCAAACATCTCAGCTGCAGCGTGCATGATAACCTGGATGTTGCCATGCTTCAACAAATGCAGTTGTATTTAAATAAATCACCTTAATTTCACAATTCTTGTAGAACAAATTATTTCTTTCCACTCATGTTTACTTTAGTGACAATATATTTTTCCTATGTTATATTGTACTATTTCTAATATTTATTATCATGGGAGTCTGTTGCCCTTAAACCTCATAGAACAGAAGTTTTCCTCGATGCATGGGTATAGCGGTTAAGAGGAGGGACTCATGATAAACTAGCACTCGATGTTCTATGCTAATCAATATGTTCGAAAAGAAACTCAAAAGATGATGTCCTCCTTTTTTGATCAAGCCTTTATTTTGTTTTCCTCCAAAATAATTGAGCTCAAGAAGTTGAAAAGCATTGGCCATGACAATAGTGCAAAATATTTTAATAAAAAGCTTCTTAGTCTTTTCCTTCATGTACGGACTGGAACATGTATATATATGCTAGAAATGTTAACTGAGTTGATGCACCTTGCCAAAAAAGAACTTCATTACTTATCCTTTGATTAAGAGTTCACTGACCTATTACTGGGAGCTCTTTAACATTGCTGCTCCTTTGTTGCCTCTCTCGACAATTTAAATGGGGAAGGAAGAATCTGGCAAAATAGAATGGAATATTGTGGTAGGAGGGACATCAAATACTTTGGAGCCGAAGGCGGGGATGCTTAGCAAGATATGGTTAGGGTTGAAAGATCTGGTTGTAGGATTCATGTCTCGAATCCGGAACTTTTTTCAGAAGGCTTGGAATATTGGAGTCAGTGAGCCTAGAAAGGTTATGCATTGCCTCAAAGTAGGTCTTGCCCTTACCTTCGTGTCATTCTTCTATTATTTGAGGCCTCTGTATGATGGTGTTGGAGGGAATGCTATTTGGGCAGTTATGACAGTTGTGGTAGTTTTTGAATACACTGTTGGTAAGTACTTTTGGGGACTATTCTTTCATATTTGCTCTCTTTTTATTGTGAGTAAAACTTTTGTCCATATCTATCACTGAGCTTGCATGTTTACACCGTCCTTGCAGGTGCAACTCTTAATAAATCTATCAACAGAACAGTGGCAACTTGTGTAGCTGGATTTCTTGCGCTTGGTGTTCAGTGGATTGCCACACAATCAGGATCCAAGTTTGAGCCTGTAATACTCGGGTTCTTTATTTTTATATTTGGTAGGTTTGAATTTATTCTCATGATCGTGCTGGCTTACTTTCGTTGTGTACTCTAATTTTACGTATTTATAACTTTCTTTGTGTTACAGCTTCTGCAGCCACCTTTTCCAGATTCATACCATCTGTGAAAGCGCGCTTTGACTATGGCGCCATGATCTTTATCCTGACTTTCAGCTTAGTTTCAGTTTCTGGTTATCGTGTAGAAAAATTATTTGAGTTGGCTCATGAAAGACTGTCCACGATAGCCATTGGGACATCCTTGTGCATCCTCATAAGCATGTTGGTCTGTCCTGTCTGGGCAGGCTTGGAGCTTCACCTTCTCATTCACAAGAACCTAGAAAAGCTGGCAGAGTCGTTAGATGGTATTTCAAACTCTTAACTTGAACTAAATGTTTTCCTTTGTGCTTGATTTTAATTGCACTAATTTCGACATTTTTATGTTACAATCAGTTTGCGTACATGAGTACTTTCGAGAAAATGATGATTCAATCAAAGATGATAATGATGACCATATAAGAAAACTGCAAGGCTATAAATGTGTGCTGAATTCAAAGGCTACTGAAGATGTCATGGTAAGTTGATTCTCTAATACTGTGGCATCTACCACGAAGAATTTGAACATGCATGTGACCTACTCTTTTTCCATGCACAGGCAAATTTAGCAAGATGGGAACCTCCCCATGGCCGCTTCAGTTTCCGACATCCATGGAAACAGTATCTCAAAGTTGGTGCTTCAATACGTAGCTGTGCATATTGTATCGAAACTCTGACTGGTTGTGTTGATTTTGGAGTTCAGGTATTCGAACACATTACTTTCTAAGACTAGAATAAACCACAGACATGGTGGTGAACCATTGCTTTTCAGTGACATTGTCTAATTTATAGATAAAATGCATTTTGTATTTCAGACATCTGATCCATAAGCAATCAGCTTGGGGATGCCTGTGTGAAGCTGAGTTCTGCATCCTCAAATGTGCTCAGGGAGTTGTCAAGTACAGTTAAATCGATGACGAAATCACCCAAGTTAGACTTTGTTGTGGTAGAGATGAACTTTGCCGCTCAAGAACTTCAAAAAGCATCTGTAGTTTTACCTCAACAGCTAGCTTGTTCTCTTCCACCAACAGTTGAGGCTTTAATCAACTCCACAGGTGAGCAAATCAAAAAAACTGAGGAAACTCCAGTCATGCAAATCCTCCCACTTGCCGCCCTTGTTACTCTAGTGTTGGAAATCGCAGCAAGAATAGAACGAATAGCTGACTCAGTCGTCGAGTTGGCATCTTTGGCTGAGTTTAAACAATCAGGAGATGTAAAACCAGGACGGGTTCAACCAGAAAATGAATTTCCATCTTACAACCAAAATCAGAAAACAGAATCAGTCCTCCAAAAGGTCTAAGATCGTGCCTTGTAAGCTACAAATAAGTACCTAGACTCTGAAGAAAATAAACTGGTGTTTACTCCGGTATTCTGTGTAGGCACTCTCGAACAAATGTGCAGTTTGGGTCATGTCACATGGTAAGCGTTTACTTGGATGCATACATGTCAGTTAACATGAACATAATGTCTGTCCGTATGTCTCTGTTACATTATCAACCTTTCTGATTATGAAAACTTATTGTAACAATAAGCTTCGTTTTCTGGAAGGAAAAAAACACTACAAGCTTACATTTTGACTGCAATATATGAATTGAACTATAATGTTATCATTCTGGGATTCACTACGTAAGAATGAAGCTTTTAAAGAAATAAGCAGATTCTCCATCTTCCTCAGTGACTTGAAATGTGTTTGTTAATGGCAATAACAACCAAGTCAAGATTGGAGTGTTAACGAAAGATTGGAGTGTTAACGAAGGTGAAGGAAAGACATCTCTCAACATAAATATGACGAACGGACAAACACGTCTCATTTAAATAAATGTTACAAGAGTGAGTGACATAGTGGGGAATCCACCGGAGACGAGCACTAAAATGTGTCATCATCATAGCAAATGGCTACGAAATAAATGCTGATGATTTTATTATTGATAATAATAAGAGTTTTTTTAGCGAAAACCACTCTTTCAATGCCACTTTTTGAACTAAACTACCCTCTCAAATTTTTTTGACTTAATCACCACCCATGAATATGATAATTGTTTACATACTTTACGAACTAATTAATCTCGTTAATTAAAAACCCTTAAAACAAAATTGGTCAAAATCGCTAAGCCCTAAACTAAAAATTAACTCTCTTTCGTAAAAACACACCGATTCAGACTTGGGTGACGAAAGCGACATCGATCTAGCTGTGAAAGCTCAATCGATCTTGGTTATTAGCTAGGTTTGGGTCAACGGTTGCAAATCGTCATGGCCGGAATTTCGAAACAAAGTATTTCAGGTTTGCTGAGGTTAAGGTTAGGGTTACACTGAGATTAGTTTTCTGGAAATATGTTTATTTTTTAATTGACATTAGATTTTGTTTTCTCAGGAATTTTAGTTAATTTTAAGGTTTTCTTTGACGGTATTTTTTCCATGTCTGATATAGGTCGACTGAAGTATCAAGAGAAGGAAATTCACTATTTTTTTATGTTGATCCTGATCTTATGTCAATATTTGATCTTGAGGCTATGTTTAAATTTGAAATTCCGGTTCCCGACGTGAAAGAATATGGTATTCAGTTCCTGGACAATCGATTCACTATGGATTACGTTTGGTGCAAACTGATTTGGATACATTGGAGATGATGAAATGTGTTGATGAAGAAAATTATGTTCACTTATATGTTGTACGAGGAGAAGAACCAAGCTTGGTTGATTTTAAATCTGTTGGCTTTGAAGAAGGAAAGACTGATGAGAATTTGATGAATGCCGTACATCAATTGATAGACCCCGAACCACAGTCATTGAGGAATGAAAACAGGGCTGAAATGAATTTGGATGATGATAATCTGGGGGTGATATTAATGGTTCGGAAAGCAGTGATTCCGGAAGTGATTTTGGCATGATTGAAAGTGAAGACGAGGACGATCTTCTATTTGAAATGAACGTAGATTCAGATGTTAGCGAGCCAGTTGTTAAATATGGAAATTTGACAGTAGGAGAAGAGCATATTGAGGAAAATGAAATTGTCGATGAAAATTCAAATTATTTATTTAGCTTAACAGAATCTGGAGAGGATAAAGAGCACCACAGGAGGTGGCCAGAGTTTAATCCTTTAGTTGATTTCAAGAAAAAAATTGAATTCAAGCGTGGGATGATTTTTGGGTCTAAAACAATTTCCGTTCAGCTCTTAGACAATTCTCTATCGAAGGAGGCGGTGATTATTACTACTTGCATAACGACAAGAAGAAGGGATAAGCCTACTGTGTTAACCGTTGTGCTTGCATACTTAAGCGGTCAACGAAGAAATGTGTCTGCAAATATGTGATATGCTCTTTCAAAGCTTTGGGCAAGAGGATTAACTCTGATGGAACCTTTGAGCTTAAGTCCTTTGTTGCGAAATATGATTGTGGTTAGCAGCGCAAAAATAGAAAAGTTACTTCCGTATGGTTAGCAGAAAAATACTTAGAGAACTATCGAGACGATCCATCTTGGAAGTTAAAAGCATTTATCAGTAAAGTATTAAGGGATCATGATGTTGAAATCTCATATTATCAGGCATGGAAGGCACGACTTAGAGCAATGCTTGCTACGCAAGGGGATGTTGTAGCTCAGTATGGGAAAGTGTGGGATTATGCGCACACCCTGTTGAAGATTTCACCAGCCAGTTCATGTTATGTGAAGGTAACGCAAGAGGATCTTGAAAAGCCAATTTTTCAGCGCATGTATGTCTGTTTCGAGGCTTGTAAGCAAGGTTTTTTATTAGGATGCAGAGCAATAATTGTTCTAGATGGATGTCATCTCAAGGGTGCGTTTACATGGCAAGTTCTTGTGACTGTTGGGAAAGATGGGAACAATAACATATTCCCGACTGCGTATGTTGTAGTGGAAGCGGAGAGAAAGAAAACTTGGGGACGGTTTATTGAAACTTTTTTCAAGATATTGGAGATTGTAGGTAGGGGTGTCCATCGAGCCGGCCGAGCCGGCCCGGGCCTCACTCTAAAATGCCAAGCCCGGGCCCTAAAAATAGAAAAAAATTGGGCTTTTGGAAAAAATTCGGGCCAGGCCGGGCTTCCCGAAAATTCGAAAGCCCGTTGACTTAGGGCTTGACCGGGCCAGAGCAGGCTTTTTACGGGCTTTTCAAAAAATAAATAAATAAAATTTAATATTTATATCATTTTAAAATATTTTTAATAATTCATTATACCGCATAATTTTTTAAAGAAAAGATTTCGAGTTGAAAGTTATTTTAAAGCCATAATGACACACCTAAAATATTTTTTACATATATTTGATATTTTACATTTAATTATACATTGACTACATGCCTTCATTTTATATTATTTTGAAATATAAAAGAAATTGGCATGTATTAGAATTACTATTTCGAGCTTAATTTTTATTATAGTCATATCTTTCATTTAAGTTAAAACTAGACTTGATTATTTAATATACATATATTATTGTATGTTATCGTAGTCAAAATCAAACAATATATATTTCTAATTATACGAATTCGACACTAATATTTATAAATATAGTTTTATGCACGTTTTTTCGGGCTTTTGTTCAGGCCGGGCTTTCAGACCGAGCGGGCTTGAAAGAACAAGCTCGAGTTTTCGGGCCGGCTAGCGTGCCGGGCTTTTACCAGGCCGTACCATCGAGTTTTCAGGCCGCCGGGCTGTTTGGACACCCCTAATTGTAGGCTTACGTTCATATCTGACAGACAGAAGGTATTAAGTTTTATTGCACACGTGACATACAATATGATTTTTTGGCTTCTCATATTTATTTGCTTGACGGTTGACTAACTGCAGGGATTAGTTGAGACATTAAGTACCTTTGTACCTTTATCTAGTACCAGAGTCTGTGTGAGGCACAAGGACAATAATTTCAAAAATAAATTGGCCAGGGAAGAGGCACAAGTACAATAATGAGTTATGGATTGAGGATCTGGAGAGTGATTACAACAGGGAGATGACGCCAAGCTTCAAGATCAAGGAATCAATGGATGATCAACAGATTGAGGAAACGTACATTAAACTATCGAAGGAGAAGGACAATGGATTTGAATTGGATCACAAGAAAATTGAATTGGTGACAACACACCCAAATGTGCAAGATTGGTTGGTTGACGCAAATTTGATCAACTGTGAAGATGACAAAGTGAAGTTCACAAGTGAAGTGGTTCAGAAGCTGTGGGAGCAAGAATATAAGCAAAGTGCTGGAGACTACTCAGCAGGAGTAGATAAGTTCAAGTATCATTCAAGGATGTATCAAAGTTTTCCAACGCAAATGGAGGTACAAGGAATGTTAACTGAGGATAACCAAATTGATCATGACAAGTTTGACATTGGAGATAACATCAAGAGACCACCTGATAGAGAAGACCAATTAGACATTGAGGGGGAGTATTGAGTTATCAATACCTAATTGGGTCATATCATTTAAGGATTAATTAGTTGAAGCCCAAGTCCAAGATGGAGACTAAAGAAGACAAGAATGATATGGAGTTTTCTAGAGAAGTGGAGAAAATACAAGAAGAAGATATTTTATCAAGATATTTCTAGACTTTGAATAAGGACCGTTGGATGAAACTAACCTCATCCATCCATTCCATAAGTGTAATAGTATAAATAGGGATCTTGTGATGTAGGTTTATCATCTTGAGTTTAAGAAACAAAGTGAGAGTGAGTTGTGAGTGACTCCTCTTGTAATAGTTTCTCTTTTCAATAATAAAATCCGTCTTGGGTAAGCTGCGCAACTCAACAGGCATAACCAAATAAAACAACACAAGCCAATAGACACACTGCACTATTCACTTACAACTGTATACACAGTGCATTACTCAACATATCATAACAATAGACTTCATCCCTCCTATCTTCGGTCTAAATACAGCCACCTAACAAATACATACGACTCCCAATCACTCCAAATCCAACTATGCCTCCGCTTAGTCCGCTACAGTTTATCTAGATAATTTGAGCTGGACTCATAGACCGCCCAAGGAGGCATGCTGCTGGCCCTGATAAAGATGAAGAATACTTTTTGAAGATGAACAATTTGTGAAATTGTGGAGATGAACAGGAAGGCTGACCTGGTTGGAACACTAAACATCCGATTTATTCAAATCGAAAGTAAATTTGCTTTATTATCGAGGACGAGGATGCCACCGCTAGCCGCTAGGTCGCGCGAGGAGGAGGAAGACGGCGGATCCATGACTTGGTTGCAGATGAGTGAAAACGTACGGCTAGGGTTTCAGGATAGAGGAATGAGAAAATAAATATGTAGATCTAATCGAATTAACTTTTGGTTTTAACTTTTCAAGATTTTTTTTGCTTTCCCTCCCTTCATTATTTCATTTCATTTTACCCCTCAAATTTTCATATTTCCCACCAAAAATTTAGTAACATACTAAGGCAAAAAATTGGCTCCAAATAAAATATTTCATTATATTTTCATAAGTCCATTAATTTAGTGTAATAGAATGGAAACAATTTTTTGCAAATCTAAAATATGAATGATTGATATAGAATTAAATTGGACAAACCTTAATTATTTTTCCTTCCTCATTTTTGGTTTAACTCCAAACATCAAAATTTGGCAAGTATTTAAATCATTATCAGAAACATGATTTTAGCTTGAAAACATTAATTTAATTTATGAAATTCAAATTTGTTTTTGAAACACCCACTATTTCAAATTCATTGTCGAATTTGTTTTTAGAACACACAATGCTTTATACTTAATTATTATTCAACGTGTATCAAAGAAGAAACACTTGGTTGGTCTTCATTGCTTTATCATCTATTTGGAGCAGCCTATGAAAATATGTAAGAGATGGTTTCGTTGACACACCTTCAATAGTTTATATATTAAGCATGGTGCATGTCGTTAGTGTTTAAACTTTAAAGTAACTACATTTACTTGTTGGATAGTGCTAGCACATCCGTGTATATGTGGTGTTCACTTGGATCATTTAATCAATAAGAGATTAATGTCGTGATATGAAATAAGTGAAGTGACAATAAAATGCAAACAATCCTGTTTTGGTTTAGGGTTTAGACTTTATGATTCAGGGCTCAGGGTTCAGGGTTTAGAGTTCAGGGCTTAGGGTTCAGGGTTTAGGGTTCAGGGGGTTATGCAACGTGTTAATAGTCGTATCATAAGATATTTCCCATCGATCAGGTTTATGCAACAACAAATCATTGTGGCGTTTTAAAATGTGGCATAAGATGTTTTTTGCAAAATTTCATTTTTTGTATGTATTCAGTCGTACGACTCAACTTTGACATATCAACAGCGACGTGACATTTTTTATGCCACATGACTTTGTTTGTGCCATTATTTATGTTGCTTCGATGAGGTTTACGCGACAAATCACACTGTGGCATTTGCGAATGATACGATATGTATCGTCAAGTACAATTTGCATTTGACTTTTCAATGAAAACGTCAACGTGGTGTATTTTATACAACGTGACTTTTGTCGTGCCAAAAGATATTTCGCTTCGATAAACTTTATGCAACACATCATCATTGTGCCATTGTCGAATGTGGCTTAAGGCATTTTTATGAAAATTTCAATTTCTTTTAATTTAATATTTGTGGTTTTCTCTAACATATGTCACATAAAACAAATGGTTATATTAATTTTTGTTGCAAAAGTGTTTTCATGCAACGACATTCTTATGAAACAATGTAGAATTGTCGCATATTTTTTATGCAACAAAATATATATGCAACGAAATTCGTTGCATAATGGGTAAAATGGTGTAGTGTAATGAGCCTCCTCCCCTGTCCAACTTAATTGGTACACAATATCTATCATCATCATTTAACACTGCAAGCTGATCATTGTCATTCTCCATTGGCACTTCTACCCCATCCTGACGACCCCTTCAATATTCATCTCAACCATCACTAATGTCGTCGAACAAAATACCTTATCACTCCAACATGATTCGACGCGGCATATTACGGATATGGGATATTCAACACCGAGCAACCTTCGGCTGCAAAATCTAATTGGCTAAACAGATATCAGTTCGCCAATAATATCTTACAATTCCTCCATTCAATAACTTCAGTACAACATTCAAGAAAGTGAACTCCTCATCGTCTTCTTGCGAACTACCAGCATCCGGCAGCTCATGAATAACCATAGTAGCTAGTTATTAGTTATTATAAATTATTTACAAGTTCAAATCAAAGACAGATAGTTTTTTATATTCAGAATTTCTTCAATATATATTTGTTTTCTTTCATTTCATTTAAGCAATATTCAATTGTTGTTTTACATATATAATTATTATAATTTAATTTATTTATCATTTGCAGTTAATGTACTACATGGATTGTAAATTACATTCAACGTTACTTCACTTCTTTAAAACATTCTAACATTATAAAATTTGATTTACAAGTTTAAAACATAGGGGGCGTCTCTGGTGGATCCTTACTATTTGGTGGATCCATGAGTCCAGATCTGGACCACACATTTGATAGATCGGATGGTTGGTAGTGTGACACGTGTGAGGGGGGTTAAAAATTGGTTTGGTTAGTAATGAACTGGGCTTTAATAGGTGTCACTGTTGTGAGGGTAGATGCGTCTTTTAGGTTATACGCTCCTCTAACACTTCTCACCCTCTCACCCGCTCCTCTGTGTCACTCTCTCACTTCTCACATCTCACATTACTCGCGACGAAGAGGCAAACCTAGAGAGCGCGACGAAGAGGCGACCGACGTGGGTTTGATTTGGGCGGTGAAGAGGCTGGTCGTGGATCTGAGGCGGTGAGAAGTGGGTTTGATTTGGGCGGTGAAGAGGCAGGCCGTGGATCTGAGGCGGTGAGAAGTGGGTTTGATTTGGGCGGTGAAGAGGCAGGCCATGGATCTGAGGCGGTGAGAAGTGGGTTTGATTTGGGCGGTGAAGAGGCAGGCCGTGGATCTGAGGCCGTGGATTTGGGCGGAGAAGACTATCTCGAGTGCCTCCATCACGCCAAAGAGGTATTTAGATCCTCCTATGTCCTACTTTTAGTTCCTATTCATTTCTTGTAATTAGATCCATTGTTCCGATTGTTCTTATATTCAGGTTGTGGAAAACCTAAATTTGTGTTGTGCTTTTGAGCCTCCCGGCTTTTGTTCAGAATTCGTGTAATTTCATAAATTGTTGGTTTTATTTTATCTACTTTGATTTGTGACTGGATTTCGCTTATCATAGTTTTGTGTGTGTATGTCAATCACCAATCTGACTTACCTATTTTATTTGATTACAAAAATATTGTTTTAATTTTGGTCGAAGAGAAGAACAGTTATGGCACTGATGCAACTTTATTGTGAACAAGAAAACCGCATTCATAGTTCTTAAATTGTGCATCATATAACCGCATTAAGTATTTGAATATTGTAGTTGCATTTGGCAGGTGTGAGGAGTCGATTTGTTTAATTGGTGTGTGCGTGTGATGCGGATCCAGCAGAGCAAACAAGAGATTGAAGAATCGTGTGATACGTGTGATGCGGATCCCGGTACTTATGATATAAACAATTTCAATCCAAAATTTATATGGTGCTAATTTTGTTTGATTATTCTGATTTGGGAAGTTTTTTTGTTGTTGCAGAACTTCTGAAATGGAGAATCGTGTTATCAGTGCGGATGTAATTTAGCGAATTGGGCATTTTGAGTTAGCATTTGGAACATATAACTTAGCGAACTTGTTGTTGCACTTTGTTAATGCACCTTGTTATTGCACTTCTCTGTTGCACCTTGTTGTTGCACTTTTATCGAACATTTGGATTTGGAACTTGGAACTTGATCATGATATTCTGTGTTTGTTTTTGGTGTTTGCATTTTGGTTTTGCATTTTATAGTTGCATTTTCAATTTGGATATTCGAAAGGGAAATCAAATAGATTATCGCGACATACAGGGAAATTACAATGTTTTCATAAAAAAGTTCATCTATCAAAATTAAATTCACCAAAATGTGATTTGCAAGTAAAATACAATTTCTAATGGTTTTGCATTAGCATATTGCTCTGAACGTCCACCAGCCAACTATTTAGCCAACTTAAAAGTACGGAAGCATATTAAATTTATACAAAAATAGCAATACAATGAACATGGAACACAATTGTAGCCTTAATGCAACTCTAAAATGCAACTGAAAAATTTAAGATCAAAATGCATATGTGAAATGCACATGTGAAATGCGATAACTAAATAAACTGAATTTCATTCAACAGGGCGTACAATCAGCACATTGCTCCAAACGTCCACCAGCCATCTAACCGTAAACCCTAAAACCCTAAACCTTAAATCCTAAATCCTAAACCTTAAATCATAAACCCTAAACCTTAAACCCTAAAGTCTAAACACTAAACAATAAACTTTAAACCCTAAACCCTAACACAAATGGGAATCCCCCTGCTGCATAGGTTCGGTAGAAATAGAACCCCGCCTCAATTGACTGAAAATTTTGTTCATGCATGGAGGTTAAGGGCTTTGCACACAACGAAGTCCAATATGTTACCCCATTCGGCGATGTAGTCACTAAACAATGGAAATCATTTGTTACCGTACAACTATGATTACCATCTGCCAACACAACACAAAAAAGGGTAAATGATACGGAAACATATTAAATTTATACAAAAATAGCAATACAATGAACATGGAACACAATTGTAGCCTTAATGCAACTCTAAAATGCAACTACAAAATGCAAAGATCAAAATGCATGTGTGAACTGCACATGTGAAATGCAAAAATGAAAATGCAACTACGAAGTGCAATAGTAAGGTGCACATGTGAGGTGCAACAGTTAAAATGCAGAAACCACATGTGAGGTGCAACAGTTAACGGGTGAGAATGGGTTGAGAATGGGTTGAGATGAATTGAGATGGGTTTACAAGTAAACGGGTGAGAATGGGTTGAGAATATGGGTCGGAGTTGATTAAGGAGATTATGATAAAGCTTGAAATTTTAAAATCTTGAGGTATGAAAATGGTGGAGGGAATGAAAAAAAAAGAGATTATGAAAATGAGAGAGTGTTGATTAAGGAGAGAGGGGTGTAAACATCACATTGCATTAAATGAAGACATCCCATTATGCATTAAATGCTAACTAAACTAACTAAATGCTAACTATTCCCATATTACCCTTTAGTTGGTTTTGAATTAAAAAATAGTGGGACACGTGGACTCATTGGTAACCATTAATCTTGCACCATCCAAAGGCTAATAGTTGGACTCATGGATCCACCAAATAGTAGTGGATCCACCAGGTAATTCCCTTAAAACATATGCACGTAGTTTCTTTTTAGGATTAATTATGAAAAGGCATGCCGGACTATTGTGGCATTTCATTTAAAGTATCACCCTATCTCAATTTTCAATTCAAGACAAAAAGTATCTCAATTTTTAGTTTATAAAAGCAAATAATTTTAATGAAAATTTTATCAATATAATGAGAATGGAATAATAAAAAATATAAATTAGATACAATATTAATTTACTGGAAAAGGTTTAAGGACGACATGTGATCTTTTGTAAAACAATGAGACATGATCTGAAACGCTGATTACATATAATTCAATGGACGAGAATTAATCAAAAATAGCCGTCAAATCTAACCGAGTGTGTTTTATTGGAAATTCAACCGCCTAATTAACTAAAAACAACTTTAATCTCAACCATTAGTTTAATCAAATCAACAATTAAGATCATGTCTTCTTGTCTTACAAATATTGATCGTCTTTCGTGATACAATCCCTAAATTTACCTACTCATTATATAAATTCTATTAAACACAAACTAATGATTATAATTATAGAGTTAGGATCTAGAAGAACATCAAATTTTTGTAAGACATAGAGACATCATCTCAACCGTTGGTTTTGATTAATATAACGGTTGAGATTAAAATTGGTTTTTAATTAATTAGGCGGTTGGAAAAATACACGGGCGGTTGGGATTGACAGTTGTCAATATCAATCGTTGGATGAATAGAAATCAATGGTTGAGATGATGTCATTCCGTCTTACAAAATTTATGTTGTCCCTCTTGAACTCTTCCCTATAGTTATATATAGCTAGCAAATTTTATTATATAAATTCTTTATACATCAATTTATAATTATGTAAATTGTTGAATTATTTGATAAATTGATTATTTCAATCGTAAAATAATACAACTTCCAAATATTAAAATTTATAATTATAAGGTTATAATCTTGTCGGACATTAAATTTTTGTAAGTCCAGAGAATTTTAGAATCATTGATTTGATCAATTTGACTGTTAAAAATAAAATTAATGATTATTTAATTTGACAGTTGAATTTGCAATAGACACCGGGCGGTTGGATCCAATGTAACAAAAATTTCAAAAATAATTTCTTATTTATTGTTGTTCTTGATTTGATTTTCAAAATTCGTACATCTTATAATTTACTCTCACCTAATAATTCATATTCTGATTCCGCTACCAAATCAGTCAGCAACACAAAACTGCAAAATGTTCTTAGAAAAATTCATGTTGGATTTGAATGAAATGAAAAATTATGTGAACAAATTTGTAAATCATGTTTGTGTACACAAATAAATGAAACATATTACATTTAAAGATACATGTTACAGCAATCCTTTAAAAATGAAGAATGGAATGTTAAAATCACGCCTCCACAACTTTGACAGGATACCGGTCAACGCAGTCAACCCAAGGATTTCCAACATCTCCACCTGAAGGAACACTCTTTAAAGCCCGCCAAACTGCACTGTTACATTTAAACCCTGATCCGAACGCTATCTGCCAAACTCGATCTCCTTTCTTGACTCGGCCCTTTGCCTCTGTATAAGCCAACTCGTACCACAATGAGCTGCTCGACGTGTTTCCAAACCTATGCAAAGTCATTCTAGATGGCTCCATGTGCCACTGGCTCAGGCTCAAATTCTTCTGGATCTCATCCAGAACAGCCCGTCCGCCCGCATGAATACAGAAATGTTCGAATGCCAGCTTGAAATCCGGTATATACGGTCTAATTTTTGCCTTCAAAAATTTCCTCTTCATCAATGTTGTAAAAAATATGAACTGTTCAGAGAACGGTAGAACTAGTGGTCCAAGCGTTGTGATGTTACTTTTCAACGCTTCACCCGCAACCGCCATTAGTTCTCTAGCTAATGACACTCCTACAGTCCCTTGATCATCTTCACGTTGATACACGCAATTGTAGCATTTATCATCCGCGCCCTTATGAGTTCGAACCGTATGGACTAATTCATATTTCGACCGAGATCGGTCCGATGACCGGTTTGATAAAAGCACCGCGCCGCAACCCATCCGGAAAATACAGTTACACAAGAGCATTGATTTATCATTTCCGAAGTACCAATTTAAAGTTATGTTCTCCGTGCTTACGACAACCGCATACGTGTTTGGGTTTGCTTTTAGTAAATTCTTGGCTAAGTCGATTGATATCAGCCCGGCACTGCATCCCATTCCGCCGAGATTGTAACTGATAATGTCCGGCTTCAGTTTGTAATGGTTGACGATCATAGCTGACAAGGAAGGTGTTGGACAGAACAAACTACAATTCACAATCAAAATCCCAATCTCGCTCGGTTTAACACCGGTTTTGGCTAATAAATCATCAATTGAACCGAACATGACTAACTCCGCTTCGGACCGAGCCTCAGCCATAGTTAGATTCGGTGGTCGGGCCGTGATTCCTTTCGGTAAATAAGTCTCGTCACCCAAACCGGACCGAGTCGAAATTCGGTTTTGAAAGTGAATTGTTTCCGGTGCGAACGAACCGTTCTCTTCAGTCATGTTGATGAACGATTGAACCGACATTTTCAAATCATCACTCGGTTTATAGCAAGCGAAGTCGACTAGGTAAATCGATCTGGGCCGTTTGGCCCAATAAAAGCCCAATAAGAACAAAACAACGGCCGAACCAGCAAGCCCAGTTGAGGATTCTAAAAGCGTCTCCTTCCTCGTCCAGCTGTCTGAAGAAAGCTTATCAAACCTGACGCCGAATTGGACCGCCGTCGCTACGAAAACCGGCACCAAAACGAGGAAAAGTAAAATAGTAGCGTAGTTAACGGAATACCCGTATCCCAATTTCACGTATTTGAGCTTGACAGACTGTAGAAAATCAGGCAGCTTGCGGCGGATTTTGATGATGGCTGATGAATTGTCATCTCTGAACGCCATTTCAGCTGTCAGACGCTCATTCTTCACGTCGATTCTATCTGTTTCCATCGTAAAGTTTCGATCTTTGCTTTTGGGTTTGTGTCAATGAGGGTTACAATAGTTTAAAAGGTGGGGAGATTAGGCAGGAACAGATGTAGAAGATGAGCTAACTTGGTGTTGAACATTGTTTAATAAATAGGTATCTTGAATGGAGGTGGCGGAATGGAGTGAATTTGTGAGATGGCCGCCCAAAAGATGCGAATGGTGGACTTGGATTAATGAGGGTGGCTTGTAGATTAATTGCAGCTCAACTACCTTGGTGTGGGAATACAAGCAAGGTATGCATTTGTTTGACTAACTTGGTTTTTGTATTTGGGTTTGTTTGACTACGGATTTTGTGTTGTATTGTTAACATTTTCATACCAATAATCCTATAGAATTGTGGGTCACCTAAATGTGAAGTATTGTCGAGGTGGCTTCATGTTGATGTTGAGATGAATTGATTGGAGTGTCACGGACTGCTCTTTTGTCCAAGTTTTTTAGGGCTATAGTAAATAACCAATAGATGTACATAATCATTTTGTTATGATTGAGACTATCACATTTGGTTACACATTTGAAATGTGAATGGATATGTGTGGAGATATAAAATACATGTTTTTGTTAGGTAGGTCATGATGTTGAACCCTTAAAATGGAGGTCTCTTAAATGATAGGAGTTGCTCTTGCATGTTCGTAATAAATGAAAAGGAAATTGTCTTGATCACAGAAACCTTCTGCACGCATTGATTATTTGGGATTAGGGGAAAAGTAGTTTTTGATTGTTTCGTTGTGGATTAAAACACGAATCAAACGAGAGGAAGGGATTGAGTGTGAGAAATATAATAAACAACGTCTTTATAGTGTTAGTAGTTTTGCATCACATGATTCGAAGATGCATATGCTTGGTTTTCCC
>QZGG01001660.1:0-57292 GCA_006409495.1 Sedum album
CTGCATACTCTTTTCTTAAACTCTCTAATTCCTCTTTCGCCGATTGTAGATCGGAGACTGCTGCTGCTTGTCTCGCCTTCGCAACCTCAAGTTGTGCCTTGGCTGCGACACTCGACTCTTCCGCTATCCCTTGCTCTAACTCCTCTACGCGGAGTTTCACAAGCTCTACATCTTGTCTTGCTTGATGCTCTTCGGTTTGCGCTCTCTCCACGTTGAGTTTCATATCTTCAATGAGTCTCTTTGCAGCTTCGAGTTCTTGTAATACTCCGGATTTTTCTTCTTCAGCTTTGTCAGACATTTTTCTATAGATTGGAACTTCTTCTTGCGCCTTATCGAGCTCTTGTTCGATGAATCTGCGTCTCTACATTCATACATTTTGTCAGTATTTACCATCTTTGTAATGAAAATTTGTATTCATAAAATACTTCTAACCTCGCCGGTTTGGACTTTGTGAGCTTTCCAGTCTACGATGCCTCCGAACTTAGAAACTGCGTCTTTAACGGAATCGATTGGCGCAGAAGTATCCACAAGAACTCTGTTTCCGAAGGAATCCTGAACATACATGGAGAGTCAGGACCTGCATTGATATCTGAATTGCGACTTCTAAACTTGGCATATTAATATCTCCGGACGGAACAAAAGGGTTTTCGTGTTCCAAAACTAAATCAGGTTTGGGAAATGGGTCTGAATTGGTTAGGATACTCTTGTCATTTTCATCCGGGATGTCCGGAGTATGATCAGGCTTCGGAGGCTCTGCTGACGGCATGTGAAGGTTTTCTTGTTCTGTAACCAAATCAGATTTAGGAAATGGGTCGAATTTGAAAGGATGATATTATCGTTTTCACGAGGGACTTCCAGCGTATGATCAGGTTCGGAAAGTGGCACGGAGCTGACGTCTAGAGTCATAATGAGTCCTGTACTGATCCAACTCCAGCTTGGAGAAGTCTTGCTCCACAATTGGAACATTTGTTTGGACATCATTTTCCGAAGCAGAGAAAATAGAATTCGATGCATGAAACGGATTTATACCTTCTGATTGCTCAAATTCTACAGAGACGTCGTATCAGGGCCGGATTGTGGCGCCAGGACCTCATCCGGCTGCAAAGAATAAGTACAGGAGGCTCAAGTTCGTCTAAAAGACGATCTATTGCACTTGTGTTGGAAATTTCTGAATTCTCTACATGATTTTCTGCAGGAGGTGTTTGGCTTATTAGCAAAGTTGGACTTGACATATCTATCGGAAGAAGTTGATCCAGGACTAATGCCGGATTTTCATAAGGCTGCTGTAGAGAATCCGGTTTGAAACCGTCTAGTGATAAAGTATTGAAATTTGGATTGGCCTTATCGTTGGTGATCGTTGGAGGGTCAGCTGAAAATGAAGTCTCTGTGGCGGATTTAAGTTCGTCTCCCATTCTTTGTTAGTTATGAGGATGTTGAAGAATGTGGAAAGGAAACAAACAATGCTTGAATTGATGACATGTTTGAGAAGAAATGAGGCAAAATAGGATAGATGGAATTAGGAATAGGAGAAGAATGAGAGGATGCAAATGTTGATACTAAAAATGGAAAAAAGAAGAGCATAAGGATGAACACACCATTGAAATCTAAGCGGGTAAAAGTGTTTAATTTAGGAAAATTTCTCATATCTCATTCTGAGAGTTAAATTAAGAAAAATATTAGATTTAGCTTATCAGACAAGAGGGATGTTCTTTTGAGACTCCTAATAAGAGGTGAGATCCTGAGATCCCATCATGCGTTGATTGGATTTGCTTGTAGGGTTCGGATTGTGCCACGTGGAGGTGAGAGAACAAAAGCAGCAATTTCTCTCACCTCCGATTTCGAATTTCTCTCACCTTCACGTGGCACAATCCGGACCCCAAAAACAAACACAACCAACAACCAACGGCCATGATGGGGTTCCAGGATCTCACCCAACAGTAAGGGTCTCAAAAAAGACCACCCCTATCAGACAATATATCCCTCTCTTGTTTGTGGATGTGAGATGTACAAGTTGGTTGCTATAACAAAGAACCATGATCAACAGATGGCACTATTGGAGTATATACTCTGTTATGTTCTGCTGAATCCAATCCTTAAGCTACACCTTTTGTGTTCGACAGTCGGCAGGTTATGAAAGCCTGTAATATTCCTTTATTGGATCAAAAGAAGAAAAGTTTAACTATTCTGAAGAGATAAGTAACCACTGCATTTATTCTTTGCTAATTTTGTACTCATCAGGGATTAATTCAGTTGATAAGAGCCGGAGCCAAAAGTGCCATTACTGGAGCCAATCCGAATTCGATTCCTGATGGAAGCAGAACAGGCCTTCTGCAGGGTAGGGTAGAAGAGAATAATTTAATTAGCTTGAGAATGAGATTGTCCATTCCTTAACCAATTTAAAATATATATATATATATATATATATATAGTATCATGTGGAACCCCCTTTTCATGGATCCATGGATCCCCTTTTGCAGCCGTTGATTGTATTTACTGTTTGCATTTTGGACGCACCAGATTGTGCCAGCGCATTAATGAGCATGTGCAACTCACGTGTGCATTTCATGTGCAACTCACGTGTGCATTTCAAAAATGCAAACACGTGACACAATCTGGTGCACACCAAAAATGCAATCAACGGTGATGAAGGGGGATTCAAGGATCCATGGAAAGGGGGTTCTACATGATACTTCCCCTATATATATATATAGTGTAACTCTAAAACGAAGTCCATTTCTAATATCGTTTTTAACAAACAAGCGAACTGCTCCAAACCCTGAAACATTAGGATTTTCTACTTTTTTCAGATAAGAGAGAATACAAGTTAATATTCTTATGCAGTGAGAATGGAAGGTACTAGACAAAGCTTTACATTAATCTCCATCAGGCGAATATAAATCATGCATCAACCTCAACAGGCTTATCAAGTAAGTAAGACTACAACCTCAACATGCCTTACTATCCCAAGTGCCCAAGCTTTACGCCCAGCAGCAGTCCAACAGAGGCCGACGACTTGAAGAATCTGCTATTAAATTTAGAGCAGAGGAAAGATATCAGACTGACGAAGAAGGAGGTAAAGGAGCTATTCAACAGTCTTGGATCACGTTGGAGTAGCTGGAGGGCATGGCGTGCTATGCAATATGCGGATGAAAATGGAGATGGGGTCATTACTCGTAATGAGATGAATCAGCTTCTCAAGTACTGTAAGAAACATGGTTTTATACAAGATAAGTAATTACTACTAGTTAGGCTGGCAGTTGTGGTAAATCATCAGGCCTGACATGATGATTAAGTTGGCCACAAGTTTTAATACATTCTTGTAAAATATCAGAAATCTACTGAAGTGTATAAAATCAGTATAGTAGATTCAGTACTTCCATGAAAGGCTTGTAGAACATCTTATATATGATCAGTACTCAAATTTCAGTTTCATTCAACTGAACTTCAAAATAAGTTGATGGGTAATTTACAAAATCACACTTTCACTCAGATCTTGATAGTTTAATCTATTCACACTGAAACAGAGAAAAACGGAAACAAACTGTTACAATCCCACATTGGCTAGATGGGCAACCATCTAGTGGGATATAAGATCAAGGAGTTCCCTCCCATAACAGACTAGTCTATTGTGGCGAGTTCTTCCCTTGAGCTTGTGTCCCTAACATTTGGTGCTCAACTCTCAATGAAAGCATCAATGATGGGAGTTCACCCTAAGATGAGAAGGAAGAAACAGAGATGAGAGTTGAGAAGGTAAAATGATTCATGTTCTTCCTCTTATTACATTATGCAGCTTTTATATATAAGTTGTTTATTACATTATTATAAGGACCTTTCCTTTCTTATTCTACTTAAATGTAGTCTTTATGCCACAAAGATTTATTACGTTCTCTTCAGTTGCCTCCTGCATTTATGCCTGCAACACAAACAGTCTGAGAGGTTTATAAGGTAAGACGCATTGCAGAGTTCAGATATGAGCAAAAAAGTGCTGTGAATGCAAATCTGATTAGTAATTGCAAACTATGTTGAGTTATACCACTTCAAAATTCTTCATTTCCCACCGAAACCCTCATCAATCTGATCATTAACATTGCCAATAATAACCAAATCGGTAATTCTTCAGCAAATGTCAAGACTCTTCTAACACCAAGATTGATATAAACAATTCCAGTACAACTTTCTTATCTCCCACTAAATTAACACTTTAATTTTGAATAAAAGATGAAAGACGTTACCCATAATTCAAGCAAGAGAAACTACATATTTCCAATGTTCAAACCAGGGAACACTACAACTTTATTCAGTGGTATGTTCGATCATTTAAGTAGAGAACAAACATTGTACAACAAACTGGAGGCATTGAATTGAATTGCACGACAAAAAATTACCTCAGTATTGAAATTTCCATGAACGCCTTCACTTGCTATGTTCACCATATCCTAACAAAGTAGCTTTACATGGCTTATATCTATATAGGGGAAGTATCATGTGGACCAGATTGTGCCACGGGTTTGCATTTTTGAAATGCACACGTGAAATGCACATGACAAATGCACACGTGAGTTGCACATGCTCATTAATGCGCTGGCACAATCTGGTGCGTCCAAAATGCAAACAGTAAATGCAATCAACGGATGCAAAGAGGGATCTATGGATTCATGAAAAGGCGGGGGTTCCACATGATACTTTCCCTATCTATATATACATTTTCACTTTTTCCTTAACAAGCTTCGAACATGTGGCATGGGTTGGTAATCTGGTGAAGATGTACAGAGTGGTCTGTATACTGATGTTACTTTCGTGGGACTCTATAATGATTCATTACAGAATTCAGTTTTTGCCCGGCTTTCCTTTATCATCTGCTCTAAAAAATTGTTAGATGTTGGTAATTAGTTGATGACCGTTGATTTTTTATTCACCCCCACTAATGCATCCATCTGAAAGAGGAAAACAACCAGAAACTGTTAACAGGATTGAATACTGTAGTTAAAAATACGTAAAATAGATATAGGAGTAAGCAACAGTAAAGTTATGTCTTCCTTTTCTGTGACATACCTCCATATGTACTTTTTCCTTCCATGGCTACTTTCTTCTCTTGGCAGCTCAAACAAAGGAAAGGGCCATCCCAAGGACGAAACTTAGCAGGTCGAGCCGAGTCAGAGTGTATCGAGACACCCTCCCCAGGCTTCATCTCTATTTGGCAAACAGCACATACGAACAACTTAAACATGTTGCACAATGGGTATTCTGTGTTAAACCTGTACCGATAAACAAATAATTAAACCCCCAAGCATTTAACATGCACTTTTTCCGGTTCCTAAGCATCTATAATGTCATTTTAAGCACGAGGAATACCTTTCTGACAGCAATGCAGATCCATCTTCAAATATCTCCTCTACCATGCCTTGATCACAGATTGGTTTATCTCTGTGAGACGAACGATCAGAGGTCTTCTTCCGAAAAAGAGATTTTATTACTGCTTTCCCTGATTTTTGGGTGCATGTGCAGGCGAGTGTGCTTTTTCAGTAGGAGAAATATCGATTACTATACATGTTGTATCATCTTGAATCCCCTTTGGTTGTACAGCTGCCTGCAAGCAAATATAATAAGAATGGCCTTCTAAGGATGTAAATGTAATTTTTACCAGGTATTCTCAGCGGCTAGGACCTGGACAATTTGCTGGGCAGCCAACTCTGGTAGCATTCCGCGGCAACAATCAACAGCCATCCGCCGTCAGAGCATCCCAAACGCCATCACTAGCTATAATGAGTCTACCACCAGCACTGGTAAGCTGAAGCACACAATTGAAAATTGCTTCAAAACCAGAGTTGAGTTATGCCACATATAGATTTCCATAAAGAGCTAAGCACATATTTTAGAAAAAATTTACAGAGGAAAATAATCAATGACTGAATGTATATGCTCTCAAAGAATAAAAATCATACTTATGTCCATTGGATAGTATCAATATTCAGTGCTCACTCGGATCACCGGGTTAATCGGTTAGGGCCTCAGGTCCTCAGGGGTTCCTGTAGGTCTCTAATTAACTCATTCTGTTTATATGCATGTTAATGCCATCAACAAACTGGTGCGGACTGGTCCAGTTTTAGACATTGCTAATTTGCATGCAAAGTCTCTATTCACCTAATTGGGCTGTTCATTGTCGAAAATTATACACACAATCCTAAGTAGAAAACCTCATAATTACTGATGATTACAATTTAGTATGAGAAAGATTATAAGAGAATTGCGATTGCAAAAACTTCAAACAGCATTATGTTAGACTTCAGTTTAAGAATTCACCAACTAACCTTCACTTGCTTTACATAAGGAACAGGAACAATGTATGTCCCAACATCCATGTCACCAATGGATCGAGAAAGACATAATCCACCGGGCCAGCATCTCAATGGACCAATCTAGAATGGTATTACATAAATGTTAGGCATTGGTCTGATAATAATCTGAGTATTACTAGAAAGTAATGAGATTTCTGTCCAAGATAGCATTCTGTGACATCTCAAGTCTCAACTGCTAATAATGGAACAGGGTTTCTCACATTTCAAGGATTATATTTTTTACTGAAAGAATGTTTGTGAACTATTTGTAAAGATGGGGTATCAGATTCAAACTAAGAAATCCTTGTGCTCATCCAACAGGGTATTTTTAGGGGATCGTGGAAGAAAATGACTTCCTCATGTCCCAGGTTATCATATAGTTCTCACTTCCTAGGATTAGAGTCTAATTATTAGACTAACGTAGTCAATATTGTGGGAATAATACATTAAATAGTGAAAAGGAAACGATAACAAGAGATATGGTGGTGCAGCTGGGAGCTAACGGTAGGCACTAGATAACCCAGATAGTTTTATGAAGTTAAAGTTACCTCAAAACCACCACCAGTGTTGAGGCGGCCAACTTCCCCACCGCATGAAGTAATTCTCTCTCTCCTATCAATAGTAAACTGTCACATACTCTCAGCTAACAAAACATAACTAATCATGAATACCAATGTTACTTACTCCTCTTCGTTGGAATCCAATCTATGGTCAGCAGACAAATAATATATCTGGCCCTCAGCAGACCTAAGCACACAACGAGAATCACCAACAGATGCGACAGATACGACAAAACCTTCAACTATGACAAAAGTCACTGTTGTGCCAGAAGTTTGGGCTGCCATATGTAAGGACGGAATGTTTAGTGTAAGACACGTTATTTACATTGCCAGATACTTTGTTAAACACCATTGCATTCATTGTTTTTATGCCTTGTATATTTATTGCACCTCACAGTTAAGAGCATGCACAATTCATAACAAAGTAGACTTCAATATATAATGAAAGCATTTGAACTGATCTAGCATATGGAAGATTCAACATATTAGTTTTTTATGAGTATCAAGTGTATTGAAGAGTTCCAACAATTCGCTTGCAATGTTTATTATCAAAACTTGAGGAACCAATAGCATAATGCTTCATGTGAATACCCTAACTGAAAGTAATTACATTAATCAATCACTGCCAGCTTATCTGGAGGTTCTGCTATACAATTCCTGAAAAGGCTCCATGTAATTTTAATTTGACTTCATCTGAAAGTTAATATCATGTTTGGAAAGAGGTACTCATTGAGCATATAAATAATACCTCTATCTTGAAATTCATTGTCAGTTTTAACGAACCCAGCCACCAAAGCCCTTGGCAGTGCCGCAATCCATTCATCTCTATTAAGATCAGAAGGAATAGCACTTAAGATGTTATTTAAAAGGTTTTCCTTTGAGTAGATGGCTGCAGCTGACCCATTATGTCCATCGAATATCTGAAAGAAAAAACATTTACGCAAGAAAGTCAATAGCCATACATTGTGTTTTAACCATAAATGAGAAAAAACGTGTGAAGCTGCTGAAATCTGAGAGATTAAGCTCACACGTTGTGTGATGAGAGCTCTCATGCATAGAGAAAAATGGGAAGAAGTGAAGACAATGGTGGCAACTGATATATATAACTTATAGAGAATAGAAAATTAAGTTTTATAAACTAGAAAAATATGCAAACACGACTAAATGAAATCTTGCAGGAACCCATGTATCAGGAAAACAGTTATACAAACTCATTAAAGGCAAGTAAATGAAAAATGCAACATTTTTTAGCTTCCTATAAATGTAATTCAAAAAATTTAATCCGCCTGCACAACTTCTATATATAATATGTGCAAAAAATAGCAGTATGACAATATTCTTCTTTCAGCTTCTGTACAATGAAATTTAGGTACTGACTGCTACAAACTATTCTATCTTATTGCTTGCAGTCTAAGCCAAGCATGAAAAGACTACAAGCAATGAAGCGGGACACATCAAGGGTAAGACATATGTTAGCATCGTCACAGTGTAAATGCATTGTCAACAACATGATCATGCTTGAAGTTGAAGGCTTCTGTTTCATTTAACTAATTATACTTCGAATAATATATAAACAAAATGCCAAAAAACAAATTAGTCACTTACAGCGAAAACAGAATAGGTAGAAACCTCGTCGCCCAACACTCTCTGCCTCTCTGCTTTAATCATTGTAAAATCCTCTCCTTTCTTGCTTTGGCTAGCTTGACCGTGCACAATATTAGGCTTCTGAAGATGCTCATTAGCTTGTTCTCTTTTCAGCAATAAGGAAAGAGGGACATGCCGCTCCCCTCTAGAACTCATCTCTCTCGATACAAACTAAAACAACAAAAACAATCAACCTTGCCTTCTCAAATCCACTCCACTACTATTTAGCTCCGAATATACCAATATTCAAATCCTATACAATTAATACACAAACAAATTAGTACCAAATTCAAAATCCAACAATTTGGAAACGGTATGCAACTCAATCTGATGAATAAAAAATGAAAACGGAAATTAAAATTTGCAGAAGTCACGGATCGCAGATTGAAACCAATAAACAAAACCACACGACCGATTCAAATCGAATTAAAACTGGAAATCAACGCTGCAATAAAATCATCTAGCGGAATCGGCAAACGTGAATCCAAATGAATGCGATAAGAATAATAATCTGCCGATCCAGGCTGTCTAGCTAACAATCCAAAGAAAATGCGACAAAAACGTAATAGAAAAGAACGAAGTCTCACCGAGTCAAACCGAATCCGTGTAGAAGAAAATGCGGGAGATGGAAGACGACGGAGAGCGTCAAAATCTTCATTTGAGAGATTTAGAAGAAGAAACTGAAATGCAAGCTGTCAATCTTCAATACATATTCGTTTTTTATTAATTTTAAATTAATAAGAACACAACCGTATTCGCATTTTCTGGGTGGACGAAACGACGACGTTCTTTATTCGGCGCCCAGATTTGCGGGGGTTTGGACTGAGATGGTGATAGCGGGATCCGATGCGCCACGTGGCGCTCCGTGGTGTCATTGACTTCTTTTTTGCTGAGAAATTATAAACGATAAGTTCAACAGCAATGTACATTTAATCTCAAATTGATATCAATCAGTTAAATGGTTTTATATCAGAAACAAATCTGGATTTTTTAATAGAAACATTTATAACAATCGTGCATTGTTGACTGCTTGTCCTAGAATTTATTATATAACAGCTATCAATATTCAAGGTCCGGCAAATTCTCAGCATATCATTTGCATCAATGCTGAACATCCTTTATTTAGGGTCATCTCGGTTTCATCAAGGACTACTGCCACCATTTTGTTCATAAGTAGGAAAAAAGTAGGAAAAAAGTAGGAAACTGAAGAAGGCTCATCAAAGCATCTAATCAGATGATGGAACCACGAAACTATGGTCCTCGCTGCTCCACATACGATCCGGAAATCCCAGATGTTCCAAGAACTGTAACCTGCGCAAGGAAAACGCATGACATACTTTGTAGAAAAGAATATTTTTTGTATTCCCTAGCACATTCATACAAGTTTGATTTTTTTCAAAAGTAGAACAAGCAATAACTTGTAAAATTAGATGATATTTTACATGGTAGCAGGCTAGCAGCCTCCAGTAAGTGAAAATAGCAATCATAAAACACTTTTAAATTGGGTAACAGATATGTTTTGAAAATTCAGACGGCTTGCTGAAACAGAGGCTTGCAAACACAACGCCTAGAAATGGAATCACAAAAGAATAATAGCAAAGTGGAATCAAATACCTCTCCCCATTCAGATCCAAGACCACTGCATCTCATCTTTAAGTGTATGAGCCTTGTCCCCAACTCAGTTTCTACTTTCTTACGCAGATATAACTCATCAGGTCCAAATGAGTTCAGGTAGTCTGCATATCGATCATGTGCCACTTTAAGTGCATCTTTGAATTCTTTTGATAAAGGTTTCACATTCTGAAAAATCAAATCATGACAACAAAGTTCCAAGTCAATATTTTGACCCTGGAAGATGTAGTTAAACGCATGGTTGTCAAGTCAAAAAGATAGTCAGCCATTTAAATAAACATATCTGCTGAAATCCACAATAATAATTTTACCTCGCCACTCATCCCTACAGTATCATCAAGCTCCATTTTTAATGATACAAGTATTCCGGTGAACTCCTCTACTGCCTCAGCTGCCCGAAAGACATTAGTCAGGATTTCCTGCCCGGTTTTATCATCAGTGCTCTTCGACAACGCCTTCTTCGCAGCAGATATCAGAGCATTTGGAAGCTCATCCCAGTTTGCTGCCATGAAGTCCTTAAAAACTTGAAGAATCTGAGGGTCATTGATTTCAGGCAAGTGAGAAAGACCGTCGTTAAAAAAACGCCGGGCACCAACATTCTTTGAGAAGGGATGCATATGACCTAAAAACAAAAAACGATCCGATAGATATAAGTTATTTTTTATGTTGCAATCATAGAATGAATCAGATTATTTGCACATTACACGTGTTTAGAGAGCAATCACAGAATGAATTAGAAATATCTACATGTGCAATCTTAGATGAATCTGACTATCTGCAGTCTGCACACACAAATACTATATTCCTAAGGTAGTTTCAACAATGGAATGTTTGCAAACATCCATCCACATTTCAAATTGTTTCTGTTGCCTTTTATAAGCTTTTTCTGGGATAACTGTCTTTGACCCGTTGGGTTTTAGTCTATGAAAACCAATATTTAAAATTTTGACATTGATTTCTAGGAAATGACAAGATACAATTTTAGCCGATATAGATGAACATGACTATAGTGACTCCTCTAAACTTATTTGATTAAGAGAGAAATGAACATACCCAAGTACCCAACCTCTAGAGAAGTATGAAAGCAAGCAAAAAGCATTTTATCCGCAGGGTGACAGGAAAAAAAATTGTATGTGGTGGAGACAATTATAATTTATGAGCAACAAAGACATAAAATATTATTTACGCTAATGAACACTATCCTATATGCATTCAAATTGGAAATGCTATATACAGCACCAGCAGTAGCATTCTAGCCCTATGGTTCATTACGCCACTTACAATCCTAAAAAGCAGACTCCGCAGAATATGGACTAAATCTGCAAACGAGGCAAATTAGGATGCATCTCATATATTATTGGGAGAGATATAAATTTCCAAAGCCCCTAAAACATTAGAGTTATATATTTAGTACGATCAGAGCCCTGACACTGATAGTGATAACAGTAAACTAAAATACCCAGGACGATTCCAAAAAATTAGAGATGAATAAAGACAACAAACTCTTCAAAGCTTTCAAAATAGTAAATGGGGCAGATAAACGAGGGTAGGCTACTCAATGAAACTTCATTTTAACGATCCCATTCTATGCACTATTCAGACAAGAACCCCAAAAACCTTCCCATGAATATAGCCTCAAAAACTGTAAAAATAAGCACATAACGAGTTTCCTTCGAAAGTAGTTCATAAGTTGAGCCCAAACAGCCACCAACTAATCTATCATCAAATAAATGGTAGTCATAAAGCTTCTTTCAACCTTAAATATATCTCTTCCATCCCCAAAATTTTCTCATCAGCTCATCATCTGTAGCAACTTAGCAAGCCTAGGAGATACGAATAGAAATATAATTCTTATCCCAATTCTCGTTCTCTTTTTCCTATGTCTACTTCCAAATCCAACTACCCATCATTCCAATTCCCATCTTAAAAACATACTTATCAGCAACATGTATCCAATTCTAACACATAAATTAAATAAAAGCAAATTAATAAACCACAACATAATCATGATAATCGAATAAAAGTCAAAAGAGATTTATAACAAGAGGAATATAAAGGGGCATGGATACCGGAAGGGGATAAGTGATCGCGGTAGATGAATTGAGGATTGGCTGAGGAGAGTAGTCGTAGTCCAGAAGAGTATTGACGGACGAGATGGTCATCGCGACGGAGGTGAGATTGAAGAGACGCGAGGCTGCGCGAAGATCTGTAGGACGCGGCCGCCGATCGGTAGAGGGATCTTAGACACGTCATCTTCTCAATTATCCCGACCAATTGATTTCACGCATCAAACAACACTTTATTTTTTAATATAATAATTAATAGGGTTGAGATTACGTGAGACATGATATGTATGTAAGGTAAGAGGATGAAATCCGAGTCATTAATTTTAATAAATCGACGGTTGAGATTAAAGTTGAGTTTTAATTAAATTAGGCGGTTGAATTTGCGAAAAACACGAGGCGGTTGGATTTGATGGTTATTTCACTTTAAATCTCAATCGTTAGATTATAATTGATGAATGATCTAGATTGTGTCCTACCGTCTTATGAAAAGTTAATCGTCCTCCTATAACTTTACCCATAATTAATAAAATGTCACATATTCCAAAACCTCCGGATAAATCGGTCTCAATTATAAAAATATAGATATGTTCTGTTTGGAAAAGACATCAGTCGACCGTTGATTTTTATTAATTTAATAATTATTATTGATAACCAGTAACCCCTAGCTGCTCGTATTTTTTTGTTAATTCATTTTAATTATAATTGCAAAACAACTAATCTCAATTATTAGATTATACAAGTCCACGTTTAAGATTAAATCCTTCATTCTCACAAAAATTTATTGTTTCTCTAGAAATCAACTCTATTCCGTTTTATGAAAAAGTTCAAGAAGTACGAATAAATAGTTATTGTACGATGAAAAACAATAATAAATCAACCGCTCTTTTTATTTCTTAAATGTAATCATCCCAAATTTAATCATAATTTAGTATGTGAGCGCTCAAGTAATTTTATATGCTTGATATATATTCGTAGAGTCCATCTAATTCCCTACTTCATAATTAGATGATACATGTCTACCTTTTGAATTAGTGGATAACACTTAAATTCAAGTGGGTTGTATTGTCACGTGTCACTAAATTGATGAAATAGAAGCTTGAGATGTGAATTTACAAATGCATATTAAGAGTGTAATATACTTGATCACTTTAATTTATTATACGTTTATTATTCAATCAATTTCGAACAATTTTCCTGCTTGAACGCTTATGGGAGTCATGTAGGTAGAGAAACGCTCAAAATCTTGCTTTTTCATTTTTGTCTTTTTTTGAAAAAGTCAAAGTGCACTAACGTGGTTAAAATGTGCACATAGTTAATTTTAAAAATAAATAGCTTAATTTTCAAAATGCACATATACAAGGAATTTCAAAGAAACTGCGTCCATGTAGGTATACTTAAAGTCTGTTTTGTGAATCCGGCAGCTCCAAGGAATATGCCACATGTGGCATAATCCCTAATTTAGTTGGATTCTCAACATACCCACCAAATGATCGAGTTGTGGGTATTAGGAAGCAAACAACAGCTTTAGAAAGTTAAAAGTACAGTAGTGACAGTGTACATGTGCAAAGTTCGGTAAATTTGAACTGCCATAGCTCACCAAAAGCTTAGTTAGCAGCCACCATGACCTTCTTTCTTCCTGATGTCCTTCAGACACTTTACTCAGAATAGGTGGTTCTGCCAAGTGCCAAGTTCCCCAACTTGAGGTTGAGGGGCCAACCAACCACACTCCACTAAAATAGCCTATTTTCAAACAGTATCATTTTATTTCCCATATTTTCAAATTCCTCAAAAATCAAATGTTGCTACAGAAGGCATAAGAACATGTGCCACTGCCTAAATCTTCCAAGAGATTCTCTATAATTTAGTGACCATTGGACGGTAAGGGTGAAAAGAACATGAAATGTTCCAAGTATTTTTTATGATCCGGGCGCTAGTTTTCTTATTTACGTGTAGATCAGTGCTTTTATTAACCTTTGTTTAAATTTATTCCATTCATTGATCAAGAAATGGACGAATCATAAATTCAAGATGAAGATACATTCACAATGGTTTAACCACTGATCTCTGCGAACATTAATTAAGTGATGAAATAAAATGGCATGATTCAAATGAGTTAGTTGGTGAATAATATTCCCGACAATGCTGATCTCCAAGTACGGTGGACAATTTGTCGCAAGCTCAATAAAAGTTAGAAATGAGTTCATGCGCCCATGGTGGATGAGTGATGAAAATATTTTGAGGAAGGAAAAATCGTTAATGTATCGGTCGTCGGTGTATATCTATAATTCTTGGATATTTTGATACTTTCAGTGAAATTACCAAACTACAAGCGTTAGCAATCCACTCATCCTCTTAACGCGTGTTGTGATTCAAGAGTTCGGTATGCATCGATTCTCAGTACGCCAACAACAGCTTTTTGAGGAATGAGTATCTAGATGAATCATGGACTAATAAATATAAAACTTCATAGCCTCACTTTTTATGATACATACACTTGCATCTAAATCTGTCACTTAAGACTAAGAGTACTCTATAAAGATTTGAATCTAATATTCAACGGAGGTCCTCCATTGCAGCTGTGCACCATTCCTTCTGAACATGCATATGATGAAAAGAGAGAAACACTGGTCGGGTTAGTGGTCACTTTCTGCTCATTACCACATCTAACTTTACTTTTATACAAGTTTATTTATGTTTGGTACATCTCTACGTACACACACCCAAGTGCACAATACAAGTGTTCGACTCTAAAGCATGCAGCCGCCGTTGTCCCTCAACACTGGGGTAGAGAGATCAAAATGAATTTGGAAAGTGAGGGACTTTAATGATCCTCAGTTTTTGGAGATGTTCTCCACTACATGCGTAGCTAATTAGGCACTCTACACATGATACTCTCCGTCTGCTTGATCAAGAGCAACTCCAGCTGAATTTAATTAGTACTTAGCTAAGAAGAAACATGATATCCATGCTGGCCCCACCCCAGTTTTGTCTCAAAAGGTAATGCGTGGGAATTAGAACATGCTTAGTACAGCCAAATAAAGCTGGAACCAAACTATAGAGCTTGTATCATGGATTGGTGAACCCCCTCTTACATTCATTGATTGTATTTTTTGAACGCACCAGATTGCACCACGTCATTGCATTTGTCATGTGCATTTCACGTGCATAACATGTGCAGAACATGTCTCATTAATGTGTTGGCACAATCTGGTGCGTTAAAAAAATGCAATCAACGAATACAAGAATGGGTTCACGAGTCCACCAAAATAGATGGATCCACATAATATAATTTTCCAAAATATATGCCCCTCCCAACTAAACACTACTCATACACATTTTTTCCATCTGTGCATTCTTCAACATATTGTAATCATACGTATGTTCGTAGAAGGATTTCTCCTGCGCCTATAAATACTTTGTAACCCAAGTGAACTTTAGATACAAAAACACAAATAACCATCACTAAATATTGTCTTCCAATTTCATACCCTTTCCTTTCGATCAAATATTTTCCTCAATGGCCAAAGTGAACACAAGCCTTCTCGTAACCTTTCTTGTTCTCATGATGTTGATCTCTTATGAGATGGAGGTTTGTGAATGTGGCAGGATCTTCAAAGGTAAGGGAGTTGACACTTCTGGCCGTCCTGTTATAGGTCTAACTGACGTCGGATATGTAACGGACCATAATAACAAGTATCAATACTTGACTAGAAATAAGCAAATTGTGATCCATAGCCCTATCGCTTATTACGGTGCAGAGGAACGCGACACCACACCTGGTCATAGTCCTGGCGCAGGACATTCCACGGGACCTGGATCAACTACTCCAGTTATCTCGACCTGAATGCATAGTTTGCATGCGGCATAAGGTGCAATCAATTATTTCTTTTTCAAATTTCTCTCACAAATTGTAGGAAATGGCTTGATGGTGCAATCAAATATTCCACTACACACATGATGTGCAATCAAATATTTGTAGAGATATTTGGAAAGAAAGGTTGTCTATTTGTACCATGCATTGTTATTATGATTATTACATTATTATTAGTATCGAAGTATATGGTCGTGTCTGCAGTATCAATGACTACTACTACTACATACTGCCACAGTGTCTGTAAATAATTTGTAATGTGTTCTTGTGTTATTATTACTTGGTAACGTTAATGAGTAGTCGGGTACTATGTAATTAGTGAATGTGTACAATGTGTGTAAGAAAATATCGATAATGATGATGATATTAATGTGATTATTATATGTATTGCAAGTGTGCTCTTATGACATGTTTGTTCAATTAACATAATCAATCTAATTAACTTAATAACTCTGTATTTTGAATTTTTATGCATGAAGGTGTCTGGACTTCTCTTTTGAGATCTTATTACTTACCCTTCAAAATGAGAATGATTCAAATCCCACTCACCAAACTTCTCTACGTGATTTTCACTAGCAATTGTATACATTGTTTAAATCTGACAAAGAAAAAATATTTAATAATTAGCAAATGAGAATCATTCTATCTTCGCCAAATTAAAAGAGATTTGTTCTATTCATCGACTTTTACACGGAAAATGTAGAGGCTTTAATAGATAGAGTCGCGCTCAACTGCAATCCAGGCATAAGTTTACGATCTTGAGATCCAGGTAAACGATTTTTTTTAATTTGATCCGACGGTCCACAAATCTCACTTTTTCAATTTGTTATCTTTTTCTATAAAAGTCAAAGTGCACACACGCGATCAAAATGTGCATACAGTTAACTCGAAAATGCAGATAGATTAATTTTCAAATGCACATGTGCAGGAGGGATCACTAAGGAACTGCACTCTTACTAGATATATTACCAATGAATTTATCGGAGTCTCGTAACCCAAATAAATTTATTGGAGTTTTGCAAATTTATGAATGATACATTATTTGATGGTTTTTTATTAGATGTATGGTTCTGAAATTATTGAAGTATGCTTCATGAACCATATTTTGTAAGCAACAAACCGATTAATTTGTCAGAATGAACGGGAACGTATGCTACCACAGTTGATCGTTCTGCTTATTGCACTGATTTTTGACATGAGACGTTTGAGAAGGGAATATCTAATCTTTGATTCGTGCTATAAACGTCGCCAACTGCCTAAGCTATTTTTATTTTTCCTAATTTGTCATCGTCTGTATTTTTAATTAGGATTAATTGCCCCAAACCACCCATAAAATACGCGTTTTCCCCAGAACGACCCTTAAAATAATTTCTTTCCAGAAACCACCCCTCCGTTATACATTTTTTCCAAGAACCACCAGCCGTTAACGCCGTTAACTTTTCCGTTAATAGCGCACTTTAATGAGTGGTTTTTGGAAAAAAATAACATTTTATGGGTGGTTCAAACGAAGTCTAAAAATAATTGTGAGTATTATATTTATTTAACATAAAATTAAAAACAATAGGTAATAAAATTATACATTAAATTTTTTTTGTTGTTTACAATATTATGATTGAATGTCAATTATAGTTTTATTAACTTTTGAAAATATTTTAACATATATAAACTCTATAAAATGAGCAAAGATCAGGTGAAAAATACCTTTTGGTTATAAAATACAAAGAGATCTCAACCGTTAAATATTCAGATCGGACGGCTATTAATTTGAGGGTCTAAATATAATTAATTGAAACATTAAATACGAGATTTTGATTTCAAAAACTCAGGAAGGGTAGATTAGTCCACAAAAAATCAAAAATCAAGCGGTTTAGATTTTTTTTTCTTCCGTAAATCACTCTCCCCGTATAATCCTCGTTTCTGATTTTGAGCTTTCGATTTGCATAATCGAAGAACACAACCGTAGTCGCTTACGCCGCCGGATTCGAGGTACGTCGTCTAGAGGCTCCAAATCTAATTCGTTTTGTAGATCTGAAACCCTAATTTCAATCGATTGTCTCGGGTACTGGACATATATTATCGTGTCAGGTACTGGACATATTATCGTGTCAGGTACATGGTTTGAATGTGATTTACTAACCTAATGTGTTTGCAGAGTCGCGCGAAAAGGGCGGATGTTACTTCCGCATCCACCCACAAGTTGCATCTTTACTTTTCCTTTACAAATTAAACATTGCATTTACCCGCAAGTGCACGTCAATTGATATTTGACTACTAAATTGTTTTCCTTTTTTACAGATCACCGTGCTTATTGTTTATATTTGTACTTGGTTTTGAGTGGGTTAGAACCCAACATGACTCCACGAAGATTTGAGAAAAATATGGTAATCCACTTACTCTTAACGTTTGTGGTGCATGTTTCATGAAATGAATATGTTAGATTCATGAATCATAGTAGTGTAATTCCTGAATCATGTATGTAGACATACAGATATCACATATTAGTTGATACACAATTCAGTAAATGACCCCCTATGATTCATGAATCATGCTGAAGCAAATCATGAATCATATACGGAATTGTGTATTGTGTGTGAGATCATTCTGATTTATATTTTGTTTATGTGTGAACTATTTGTACATGTTTGTTGTAATTGGTTCTTGTTGTGTTATCACATAACGTAAGAGCATTTGTTAGTACACGATTCATTAAATGACCCCGTATGATTCATGAATCATACTATGTCAGATCATGAATCATAGGTTGAATCTTATATTATGTTCTGGTTTATAATTCTTAACATGCAGAAAAATGGTGACACATTTGTTTTTTCGTGTTTTTATATATGTTATGACAGAACTTAGGAGTAAAAGGGGGAGGCAGCCTGCTAATGACAAAAACAAGTTGGCCATCGTCCCAATCTCACTCATTAGAGATCTACGAGACACGTATTTTGAAGCAAACGAATCACCAAGTTCGTGTACATTGACATCATGTAAAATTAATTAGAATTTCATACGATGTGTTCACTGAAATTCTCATTGTAACAAAATGTTGGTTGCTGGATTCCTGAGTACTATTGTCCATTTTAGATTTCAACTCAGCTGAAATACACTAATTTATTAGAGTAAAAAATAAGGTTTTAGTTCTTAAACTTCTATGATTCATGATTTGCTACCATATGATTCATGAATCAAATAAATGTAACTACTAACCTTGCATTAACACTATTCAGATTACATTTACTTTCGATATTTAAATTAGATACGAACATCATTATACGAATAATATACGAAAAACAATTTCTAAAATATTAAATGTATATGATTCATTATTTGCTATTATATGATTCATGAATCAAATGTAGGTAAATAGTGAATCTGTGTTAATCTATTAACATGCACGAATGCAGGTTTTTTTAATGCATTTTTCTGACTATTTGAGGTGCGCAAATACAGAGAATTGAGACATATCAGTTGGAAAATATAGATCTTTTGAAGAAGTTTTTTCCACGGATTTAGAATTCGACATCTAACAAAATGTTGATGCGTTTTTCTGACTATCGAATTGGAAACCCATTGTTTACGAATTTGAGAAATCTATGAAGAAAAATTGAAAGACTGAAAAGAAAAAAATTTGAATGTCGGTTACTTCATTCCCTTAAAATAAGGGATTGAATTTAATGAGTAAAAAAATATATAAATGTATTTCCATTATTGCCCTTTTTAAAAGTATCATTAATACTTTAATGATAACCGTTGATTGTAATCTAATGAGTGGTTAAGATTTGTTTGCATTTTATAACCAAACTACCACTTTTCATTTGATCCATTCTCCTATAAAAGAGCTTATTATATAAGACATACAATTTTATATTAAAATCAAAGGACGACATACAATCAAACAGTAATTTAAAAAAGTATAATAACTTCATATTACTCGGCACTCTTACATAGTTTAAATTACATCTCTTTGAGGTCCTCGTGATATACAATCAAACACTTACTTAACAATTCGAAAGACGACATACGATTAAACACTTATTTAAAAGTTATAATAAACTAATGATATTGGACACTCTAACATATTTTAATATTCGCATTTTTGAGGTACTCTTGAAACCATTTTTTTTGTGCAAATTAGATATTTTTTATCAATTTAACTTACGAATTATAGTTAGGAAAAAAACAGATTTTTATGGGTGGTTCCTGGCAAAAATAAAATGCTTGAATATCATGCACTAACGGCTGGTGGTTCTTGAGAAAATTGTATAACGGTGAGGCGATTTCATACAATAAGATCTAGCAATACGAACAAATGAATCCAAATCGAAGGGATAATATCTAAGACAGTTCTATGCCGAAAAGTCTAATAAAAACGGATGAAGAGCAGGCCATATCGGCGCCATCCCGACGAACTCACCACAGTCCATTCATCTTCCGGACTCGAGAGAAATACCATAACGACCAAGAGGGCAGCAAGACCAAAACAAGCAGGAGAGACAAAGTAGGAGACCTGGCCCAACAGGCCCAAAGGCAACCAGCCCAGCCTCATCCTCCACACCAAACCAACCCAACAAACCCACAAACCCTAGCGCCGCCGCACGAAGCAGACATCCACCCGCAGCCGCCGCTGCAAACCCAAGCGCTGTCGGTCCCCGCTGTGCATTGCCTCCATCCGCCGCACCGCCGTTCAGCCGCGAGCCAAACCCCCATCCGTTCGCTGGACGTCGCCTCCCAACCTCACGCCACGCGCGGCCTCCAGCCGACGCTGTTCAGCTGCACGCCGACGCCGTCTCAGATCAGATCTGCAGCCGACACCGTCTCAGATCAGCCCCGCCAGCAAGCACTCGCGTCCGCCCGCCTCGCCGCACGCCTCCCGTCCACACGCCGCGTCACCCATCCACTCGCCATCCACCACACATCAACACCCACTCGCCGCCTCGGATCTGCAGCCAGCCACCCGTACCCCGTCGATTCAGCCGATCCAAAGCCCGCCGCCCTCTCGAACCGAAGCACATCCACAAAGCTCCGAAGCCCCGACCCCATCATGGCTGACAAAGACTGGTCCGCAACCACCAAAAGAGCTGACACAGAACTGGGGAGGCAGCCCCAGCTCGTATCCAAATCCTTGCCAGAAACACCAATGGACTCAAGCCAACAGGAAACCAGGGATGGAGGAAGATTAGTTATTAAAACTAAGGAAAAGCTTTAGGGTAGACCCTAAAGAAGGAAAGGAAACAGGAAAGGAAAGCAGATCTGATGAACCATGAAAGGAAATTTCGGGATCTCCTAGGGGTAGAGAAGAAGGATCATCACTACATGAGGATGGGCTTCTTGCTCCACCCCGGAGTAGAGGCAACCGGAAAGTCTGTCAAGAGAGAAGGTTATTGTTTGTTTGCGTAGTTGTCTATCAAACCAGCTCAAGTTTAGAGATGAAGATAACATTACTTTTAAATTGATAACATTACTTTTCCTTTTAAATTGATAACATTACAACATATTCTGCATAAATTTTCTTACAAAATATAAACTGGCCAACAGTGGCAATACCTTCAGTCTTATACACTAACATCAGTACCTTACTTCTTGATTGCTTCCTCCGCCTTGGGACGAAAAGCTGCTATCCGAGGCAGCCGAGTCCCAGGCCGGCTGCATACCCTCCGATCCCATCATCAGTCGGTTCATAGCTCCAATGTCCACAACTTGCTCAGACACACTCCAAACCTTTACACTCTTGTCTAAACTACCACTATACAGCTTCCACCTCTGATCATTCGCTTTCGATGACTCTGCATCTTTCTCCACCGCAAAGCACTTCACCGGCCCTGTATGCCCCGTCAACACTGACAAACAAGTATGCATCATTCCATCCCTTCTCCATATACATATATTCTTATCCGCCGAGCCACTGAACACTAAGTTCCCCGCTGTTTCAAGGCAGAGGACTGCCAGCTTATGGCCTTTTAGTACATCCCCTCGCGCTAATTTCTTCTCGCGATCCCAGAAGTTAACTAGCCCGTCGGATGAGCCACAATACAAGATTGCACCTGTAGGACTTACTGCTAAAGCTGTTACTGCACACTCAAGTTTTAACAATGTTTGTTCCATTGCATGTTTTGTTACCTTCCCTTGCACTTCTCTTTTCCACACCTTAACACTCCCATCCGCTGACCCGGTGATAATGACTCCATCCAAGCTAGCAACCACCGAGTTCACCGCATCATCGTGCGCGTTTACAGACTCCAAACATTTGGAGTCTGCTATACGCCAGACTTTAAAAGTCCGGTCCCATGACGCGGAGTAGAGAAGGCCTAATGGCTCATTAAAGCTCAGACATGATATTGCATCCGAATGTTTGATCCAAAGCGCGCTCCGATTCTTACGCACTTGTACATAGCTGCTAGGCTTGATGGAGCATTTGAAAATTTCTTTAAGCGTAGGAAGCGTTCCATATCGCTTATGGACATTTCCTGACACTTTCCAAACTCTGATCTTTCCGTCTTGATGTCCGCTGAAGATCTTATCACCACTGATCACAATGGCCTTAACTAGCCCGCTATTCGACTTGAAAGCTGCGTGCTCTTTCAAATCCTTCCACACGCGGATATTCTTACTATCGGAGCCCGTGTAGAGAAGATCACCTTTGGCAGCTAAGGAGTAAATGTGGCCTTCTTCTCTTGTCAAGGAACCTATCAGCCCCGTCCGTGGGACGCTCGTGTTTCCATCTTCACATTGAGACCACTCGGACTTTGAAAACGGTGTAGTCTGATTCCATGGAGACATATTCATAGGTGAACCTTCAGTGCTGGTTCTTGGCTGATCATAAAATGAGTTAGGACCAAAAGATGCACTACTCTGCCTCGTCGCGTATTCATTCTCCCCTGTCAATGATGCGGATAAATTTGGGTCTGAGTGAGTCGTTCCGAGCGTCTGCCTCGGAACTTCTTCTGAACCAGATAACATTGCTGCTCCTGCTGCTGCTGAAGATGATAATAATCTTGCAAACTTGTTAAGGTGAAATCAATGTGTGATTGAAAATTTGGAATGGAGAGTTTCTTGGGTTGAGCTGGTTGGAGGGTAATATGTGAAATGGGTGTTTGGGAGGAAAATGTGGGAAACGGATGGAAGAAAATGATTAGAAGAATAGAGAAGTTACTTTTATAGATGTATAAAATAGTTACAGATCCAGTGCTGCGACAATAATTTACAATCTGCTCGATTATATCATGTTTTTTAAACGGAGATATTTGCCAAATTTTAAGTGAATGGAAAATTATGCAACAAGTTTTTATCTTGAGATCACAACAGTTAATGATATACAAGGAAAACTTGTTCTGTTTGCACATTTGCTACTTATTAGGATTTGAACCTGCTAGTTGGCTGTTCTGCTAGCTACTGAAATGTTCAGCAATAGATGTATAAGTTCCGATCACTCCGGCTGCGGTGGTTAAAATTAGTATAGCAAAGATGGCCGTCGTCTCATACATCCATCGACGTCTTCTTCTGTTTCTTGATAGCTTTAAGTAGCATACGCAAGGAATGGTGAAAGAACCAAGAACTACGAAAATCGACCCAATGATGGCCATAAGAGTCTCATAGTAAGGAAACACGAAGGCCACGACGACGGTGGTGATCAGCAATGTGATTCTTATAAGTATCCTTATGTATGTTTTACGAGAGTAGTTTTCGGGTAAGCCTCCTTCGATGGATGTAGCTACCGGACTCATCATCAGTGCATATCGCGTGATTGGGATGAGTAGAGTTGTGTATATTGCGATGGCTCCGGTTACTTGAGTCGACGGTAAGTTGAGTGTGACTGGAGATTCTATGTTTTCTCCATACATAAGGTATGCAACAATGGCTGTGGCCATATAAGTGAGTGAAGTGATCACGAAACTCATCGACAAAACCTGTAACACAACGCGGAAAAATGGTGAAAATTATGCTTTTCGGTTCCATTTGCTTCGAAACAAATACCCAAGAAATGCAAATTTTGCTTACCTTGCTAAATAGCCATTGAGATTTCATCGAAGTGTATATCGAAGGAATCACAGGATGTCCGGCGAAGCAAACAATATACAAACTAACAGCAGTAGAAATTCCTCGAACATTTATCAATGACTGACCTCTGGAAACATCAAACCCAACTCCCCCGAATGCGCCAACGCACAAAATAGACACGAATATAACGAAACAAGACGCAACTCCAGTAGCCGAAACATACGCCAAAAGACTCAAATCAGTGAACAACATAGATGGAAAAATAACCACTGCAGTCAGGAAAACAAAAGATCTGCTTCCATCAATTGCCACAAGTCTCCAAACAATCATAGCTCAGCAACACGCAATAACTAACTTAGGGAACAATTTATGCATATTAATCTCCTTCGAGTATCAGCAAGCCGATAGTTACTAAATAGAGCTCCAAATTGGTGATAGCCGGATGATTCGACGCTTTGTCCGTTAAGCTTGTTTGTGCAATGTCTAAGTATGTTTTGACATGTGGGTTTGAATCCATACATCTTTTTATAAAATCCCAGTGTAGAAATGAATTATCACCATGAGTATAAATAGGAGTAAGCTCAGCCATTCCGCGCCGAAAGAGCGTATGGGACGGTCAGAAGTCCGATTCCTGAAAACCAAAAACACATATACACATTTAATATAAAATGGATAAGAAAAAAGAGAGATTTTTGGGGCATACCCAAAAAGCGCATTTGTGTGTTGAAGCAGGATTTGAAATGAAATAGAAGCCGGTGTCTTGACAACAATGGAGTTGTGAGATCTTCTTGGTTTGCCATTTGAGTCAGTGATGAGATGATGATGAAGAAGGGAGTTGGCAAAGTTGATTTGTGGTGGAAAAAAGTAGTTGTAGTGTTTTGCTTTGAATGCTACTCGGAACTTGTCGTTGTGACAATAATATCGTACTGATGCAGGTATCATTTAATTTGTGTCCCTAGAAGTCTGAACCAGCTTTGAATATGAGTAGGAGGAATGAGATTCAGGGAACGAAGTTGATAATTGCAAAATAAAAAACGATTTCATCCGAATTGATTTTTTGCAGGAAAAAGATTCAGTCTCATCTTTTGATTAATATGTCTGTTGATATTGAAGTTGGTATTTTATTGCGTTTGGTGACAGGATTCGCAGAAATTACTTTTGGTCACATTTGATGGTTTCATAAATATAAATATTTTCCATTAGTTTATAATCATCTATTGATATTGTTTCTCACCGTTTTATAAATATTGAATGCACTTCTTGATTTTTTTTCATAATTGATATTATTTTAAAGTGAAATGATTTACATATCGGAAATATACAATATAAAACTACAATTAATAATATTTATCATATTATACATACACAAGGAGTAGCAGCCTAACGGTCAACTATTCAGTCTCTGTAGTGTCCGGTCCCAGAGAGTCTGGAGTTTGTATAGTCCTTGAGCGACGTAGAAATAATTTAAAAAATCATATTATACCTCAATTGAAAAACATATTTATAAAAAATGTTCTTATTACAAAATTATGTACTCATCAATTAGTTGCAAGTAAATGTTTTTATTTTGATTTCAACATATTATTATTATTCGGTAAATAGTTATAGTTTCAAATTAATTAATTAATTTTATTTATTTTTATTTATTTTCTATTAAATTATTATACAAGGAAAGATGCCAACCTGGACACAGAAAATACCACCTAGTTTTTTCTGTTTTGGGGTGGGAATCATGACTATACACGTGATTGCTTTTTGTTTGACCATTTTAATTAGGGTTTTTTAGCGAAAACCACCCGCCCAATAGGGCAATTTGAGACAAACCACCCCTCCAACTTTTTTTTTAAAATAACCACCCCTTAATTACAAGTCTACTCAATCGTGACACCCCTTGCACTGTTCCGGCGTTGACTCCCGTTAAACCCGCCGTTGACTCATCTGACTTTTAATTAAATGTCAAATAAATTTTAATTTAATTAATTACTAATTTAGTTAATAAATATTTAACTAATTAAAAATTATTTTAAAACATTATAAATATGACCGATTGAACATTAAAATGTCACCATATATATAAAATGAAATATAGTATAAAATATAACGTTAATCTGATTTTAAAATTAATTTAATGGTAAAATTTGATAGTAAAATTAATTATCATTTTTCCACAATTACGTTAAGGTTATGGTTGCGATATGGTTAGGTTATGGTCCGAAATTATGACAATTTATAATTATTATATATAAATAAAACTATAAATTAAGTATATTATTAAATTAAAAAAATATTAAAATTAAATAAACTAAGCTAAAAATATTACAGTAATATAAATAAAATAATTTAACATCAATCAAATTTAAATTAATTCATAAGTTTAAATTTAAATTATAAAAAAAGGACCCAAAAATTATAAGAGTAATCATAATTAAATGTGAATAAAAAGATAAATTATAATGTTACTACAAATATTACTATATAAAAATTAACTAAACTAAACAAAAAATGTTTATATAAAATATAAATAATTTTTAATAAGTTAAATATTTATTAATTAAATTAGTAATTAATTAATTAAATTAATATTCATTAGACATTTAATTAAAATTCCGACTAGTCAACGACCTGTTCAACGGGAGTCAACGCCGGAACAGTGCAAGGGGTGTCACGATTGAGTAGCCTTATAATTAAGGGGTGGTTATTTTAAAATAAAAGTTGGAGGGGTGGTTTGTCTTAAATTGCCCTATTGGGCGGGTGGTTTTCGCTAAAAAACCCTTTTAATTATTATATTTGCAAAATTATCAATCACACTGTATAATAACTATATTTATATTTTTTACAAAAATTATTTTCCGCATCGCTCAAGGACTAAAATAGAAATGCATTCAGAAAATTTTAAATCATCGATTTGTGAAACTAGAAAACGAATAACAGACCTATCTGTTGATTCGATTATATTATAATATTTGAATATCTTATAGATTTTGGAAAGAGACTGCTGACGGTTGAGTTTGGAGATTAGCTAGCTGCACACATCCAACTACTTCCAATAGGGGAAGTGCTCATCGCACCCCCCGACGACAAAAATCACATATTCAAAAGACTCATATGCCCTCATCATCTAAATTAATTCCATTTCATTAATTCTATATTTTAATTAATTATACTATATTCTTTAAATTTTAATTAAATAAATGATAATTACTATTATAAATATTATACAGTAATTCCATTTTAGTAAAATATTTTTATTTATATTTTAAAATCGTATCAATTAATTTAGGACTATTAGAATAAAGATCCAAGGTGACAAGTTTTGTAAGACGAAAAGATACGATCTCGTACGTAAATTTTGATTGATCTGACGGTTGAGAATAAATTGATTTTTAATTAAAATATGTAGTTGAACATGTAAAATACACGATGATTGAGAATTACGTTTATAAATCTCAATCGTTAGATACGGTTGGGATGATGTCCGACATAAAAATATATATCCTTCTTGATCTCTTTCCAGAACTAATAATAATTTTTAGCATAATTCATATTTTGAAGGTCGAAGTGATTGCCAACATGTACTATAGCTATTTCCATAAAAGGTAGAAATTAATTCATGCATTATATATTTAGGATAACTTAGTTTTGTTTAATCAAACAATGTATTCATACTTTAAAAATATGTGTTTTATTTAATTTACAGGTTTATTTTGAGTTGATGATAATACCTCATTAAATATATGTTAGTTTTTTGTCCATTTATAAATAGTTTAAATAAGTAATTTTGTTAATTGTTATGTTTTAAAAATAAAAAATGGACATAATAAATATATTTAAAAATGATTTTGGATAATAGAGATGTTGAGGGTATATTAGTAAAATTCTGTGGGACCTATGGAGGGGTGTATTGAAAATTGGGGGTGTGGGGGTGCGAGGAGACTCGCCCTTCCAATAGTGAACTGGTCACTGCATAGTTTCATCTAATTAATTCAACTTTTAATAAAGACCCTTTTATCATTAAAGCAAATACAAAAAGCTAAAATTATTGTTCTGTCCATCTTTAAAGTTGTTGAAACATTGAAAATAACCTTGTAAAATCCAATCATTTACTTAAAATCGGCTTATCAAACATTATTGAGCACTATGTAAAAGGTATTCAATTATTCATATGAAAAATGTATGTTACTTTTGTCTTTTGGTCCCCATCTCGATTGATAATGTGTTAAAGACCATAGCATTTGGACTGAGGCCGTTGTCTTGTGTGTTGTATAAATACTAGGATAATGACGTACACATCGATCATCATTGCGTAACAAATTCATTATTGTACCCCTAAATACCTTAGGTTTAGTGATGTGCGATGACATTTTGAAAAATTTTGAAAAATAACAAAATTACCTTTGATTATAAATTTATTATTATATCAAAGTGAGATTACTTTTGTAAAAAAGCTGCTAGATACACACCGATAATCAGTGCACCTAGCGGCACTCTAAATACTAATGATCTAACTTACACATTAAAATTAGTTAATGTCGTATATGTTGAATATAAAGTAGGATGTAAAACCGGTACAGATCGAGGATCGAACTGAAAAAATTATGGATCGTTATTATTGTATATGGACTGTATTGTATATGGACCTGGACCGCATCGTAAATTTACGATCATTTTTGTAACGTCTCGTTTTATTTCGTGAGCCTGACGTGCACTTAGTGCTATATTTTCAGCAAGATGTGAGAAGTGTACATGTAGAATATAATTTGCATATTTTCTGGGGCATCGAGGCAAACAGAAGAAGTCAGAAGTTTAACAGTATCCAACTGAAAGAAGCAGATGTGTATGCATTTTAAGAGTAGATTGGAGATTCAAACAACCATCTACTTGCTAATTTTGTTGGTAATTTTACATTTAATAACAGCCAATTTTATTAAGTTTCTAGCCACTTTTTAAATATTTATTTTCCTTAATTTTATTGTCAAGTTTGGATCAAGTAAATGTTGAATCAAGTTAGGAAATAAATTGACATGAAAGTTTTAGAAGAAATTCATTTTCCCATTAACAAGTTGTGTAAAAAAGTTGAATTCATGGATCAACCTAACACGATTACAGTTTCTCTTAAATTATCTTTCCACCCTAAAACACAAATCAATTTAGGGAATTATTGCCGAAAACCACCTCTTATATAGCGTAATTGCCGAAAACCACCCCTTATACATTTTATTTCCGAAAACCACCCTTTGTTCGTCTGACTTTTGTTGACCGACACATTTTAACGAAAAACGTTCAATTAGTGTTAAATCTCCGTTAGATGGATTAATTAGGAATTAATTAGGTTAATTCAATTAATTAGGTTAATATAAGGGGTGGTTTTCGACAATTACGGCCTATAAGAGGTGGTTTTTGGCAATCTCCGACGAGTGGTTTAACCTAATTGTTTGATGCACAATTATTTGCATATCGATTGAAATATATTACTATATTCTATATTAGACTCTTTGTGCAACAATTACTATATTCGATTGAAATAAAGTAAATATGAAAGAAGTTAGGGGTAAAATGAGACTCTTTGTGCTTTATATATACGATAGATATATATATATAGAGGTTGTATCATGTGGATCCTCTCAATTTGGTGGACTCGTGGATCCCCTCTTGCATCCGTTGATTGCATTTTTTGGATGCATCAGATTGCGCCACGTATGTGCATTTGTCATGTGCACATCACGTGTGCACATGACAAATGTACACGTGCAAGTCACATGCTTCATTAATGCGTTGGCACAATCTGGTGCGTCCAAAAAATGCAATCAATGGGTGCAAGAGGGGATCCACGAGTCCACCAAATTGAGAGGATCCACATGATACAACTCTATATATATATATCCATCTATCGTATATATAAAGCACAAAGAGTCTCATTGAATTGGTCGATTAGATAGACAGACGGAGTAATACAAAAGTGTGAAATATTGTATAAAATAAAAAAGGGTCAGAGAATTTAGAGATATGGGTGGTTTTCGGCAATTACGGCCTATAAGAGGTGGTTTTCGGCAATTATCCCTGTTGAGATTTGGAGTTGAATTAATTGAATTTTATTAACCTAATTAATTCAATTAACCTACTTAATTAACCTAATTAATGCCTAAATAATCCATCTAACGGAGATTTAACAATAATTGAACGTTTTCCGTTAAAATGTGTCGGTCAACAAAAGTCAGACGAACAAAGGATGGTTTTCGGCAATAAAATGTATAAATGGTGGTTTTCGACAATTACGCCTTATAAGAAGTGATTTTCGGCAATAATCCCATCAAATTATCATGTTATGAATCCTAAAATGAAGCCTTGCACTGCAATTTGCAACTGACACATGATCCCTATATTACATCCGTTTGACGCGTACCTAATTTAATTTAGTTATAGAAAGTTATAATCTCATAATTTCCATATTTGACAACAGGAAGAATAACAAAGATGAGCCTTCAAGCTTCAATTAGCTTGACCGCTGAGTAACAAAGATGAGTTTTTATAGTGCTAATGTTAAATAATTGTAACGAACAGACACACCAAACCTTATGAAGACTCTATATGCAATTTTGACTGCCTAATCAAGCTTTAACTTCTTCCTTATCTATTCTACTTGGCCTATCTTGAACTCTAAAAAAATGAGCTGATAAAATCAGATAAGTACTAATTATACGATACTTGGTAACTCTGTTGTCAAAAATGAGAAAAATCTGAATAATTTAATATACTAACCAACTACTACACATGATACTTGACATCCAAATAGAATGGTAGGGAAACAAAATTATGGCACAAGCAAATAATCATAATTCAAATATGCAATGAATATAAGGCAGAGGAACCATCTCAAGGTACATACAGCTATGACAAAAGAACAATAACTATCAAGAAACATGAACTTCATTTTCATATTTCAATGGTGAATATCTGTCCTGATTGCTAAAACCAATATTTTGATGAAAATCAGCAGCAGACTTGGTGAGAAATAGCGAGGGGGAGAGGGACATAAATAGACAGCAGACAAACATGTTGTACAAAATTAACTTAAGTTGTGTATCAAATGACAACATAAAGAAAGTGATGGAAAGTACACCAGTGCCTGACCTTAACGCTTTGAGTATTGTGGGGCTTTACGAGCTTTCTTGAGACCAGGTTTCTTCCTTTCGACTATTCTCGCGTCTCTTGTTAGTAGCCCTTCGGCTCTAAGAGGTATCCTATGGCTTTCACTCACCTTCAGCAATGCCCTGGCAATGCCAAGTGATATGGCCTGGGCCTGACCGGACAATCCACCACCATGAGCTTTCACAAACACATCATAGCTGGTTTCGTATCCCAAAGTCATCAAGGGAACTTTAATGTATTGCAGCCATAAGGATTCCCTTGAAGATATTCCTGCATAATATAAGACACCCAATCAGCTGTCATAAATATATCACCATTTCATCACATCAAAACAAAAGACTGAAAGCCACATTAGTTGTGTATATTAAACTTAAGAAATCAAGAACATCGATATATGAGCAGTTTCCCATCACCAAATGTACAAAATTGCATACTCGTGCTAGTCCTACCTTCTTTATAAGCGAAACTTTACCTTACTTCACAGAGCGTGAGAAGAGTCTTAACTAGGAACAATGTAGTATAATTCCAAACAGTTAAGTCCATAATACTTTCTGTAAGCTTCAACAATATAAAGGAGTCAGGATCCGTTGTGATAATCTCAGTTAGCTAGGACGAAGGAAGACTAGACAATTTCAATGAAAGACCATCTGGAGTTGGTCTACTAAAATAGTGGTGTAAACGCGTGAATAAAAAATGTAGATAATCACCAAAAAATACTGCGAGTATCTAACAGTTTAACTCAGCTATAATCTACTACAAGTTTTGACATTGCTACAACACTCAATTGATACTCTCACATAGCTACCACTCATGACCAACACGATAGTTTTCAGATTGAAATATTAGAATGTGCTAATCCAAATATCCAATAATTCATGAAATATAAAACTCAATCAATTCCAAAATCCAATACTGAAAAAATGGAATAAAGTTCTAACCGTGGCATCCGATAGTTGATGATGAACTTGCCAGTACCTTCCTGCAACACAACCCTAGCAATAGCAGTTTTCCTACGACCAGTTCCGAAAATAGTCTGAGCCGCGAATCCTCCTGGAAGTCTAGTCTTACATACTTCTCGATACTCTCCGTCTCTAAATCAGGCGTCGTTAACGCAGTCGCCGAAATAACCAACGGCGTCGTTTTTCTACTGTTGTGAGACGATGCGACGCTGACGGATTTTGATGGAAACGAGATAGAGTTCGGTTTTTGAGAAAGGTTGGATGAGAATGAGAGTGAGGATAGGGATGAGGTGAGTGAGGAGAGCGAAATCGCCATTGTTGATGAACCGAAATGGATTTGAGATTGAGCCCGAGCCAAGGAGACGGATAGATAACGTTTTTCTAAATGACTGAAATGTCCTTGGAGCCATGGGCCACTGTATCGGTCAGTTGGGTTTCCGGCCCAATTGACTACTACTGATTAGATTCGAAACAGCTCGTTTGGATTAACTAACGAGCTTTAAAAATATTTCTTTAGATTCGAAACAGCTCGTTTGGAGTATAATGATATTTAACAGCATTTTTTTAATTTAACATTTTAATAGAAGTATTTCTTTTCTACAAAAAAAGTTTTTTTTATTAAATGGGATAAACCCAACTAAAATATAAGGACGATGACTTAAACAGTTTGAAGAACCGCATCTAGCCTAACCCAAGACTGGTAGCATGATAAACGAAATTTAAATATAGAACCGTCGAGTCATTTGCCTCCCTCGAAACCTCTAAAACACACGGTCCTATCCAAAAAAATAAAGTTGCTTGCTTCATCAAATGTAACAGCACCCTGTTTCTTTTTTTTTCTTTAAAAAAAATTGGTCAAGGAATGAAGTATGATGAAACTAAGATAACAAACTTGAAGAAAAAAAAATAGGAGCACATAACACAAACGGGTAGAAAGAAATAGATTTTTACAGAAAAACAAGTTGATTATGCGTTAAAGTTGGAGAAGCGTAGACTTGCACGCATGACAGAGTTGGTGTTCGTATGTACCTTCTGAAAGTTTCCTATACATAAATTTACAGCGGATGTTGTGGCTTTAACTTTACTTTTCAAAGTAAAATTATTTTTCATCGTCATCAGAACCTGAGAATCTAAATACCTTTTTAGTCACACGAAATGCATTGCACTAGTTAACTTATATGTACTCAGCACGCCCAGCTAAGTCAGCTGGATAACTCTGACGGAACATCTTGCACAGCTCATTATACTTCGCCATATCAAACCCCTCAGCTTCCATCAACTTTCTCTGCTTCACCTTAAACCTCCGTTTAAAAAACCCTTCAAAAGACGGCTCAGTTGACGTCCTGAGAAAGAACGCATACCCAGCCGCAAAATGAAGAGACGTGACGAAGAAGCAAATGGGCTCCATAACATCCCAGCTCAGCTCCCAGAATGTCAACCTCATGAATCCCAACGTCTGCAGGACAATGAACCCAAGTCCACAGTAGAGTTCTCCTCGAACGAGCGAACACGCCTTCTTGTCAATAATGGCCTTTTTCATCTCCATCTGTTCATACTCTTTTCTCCTAGGATCATTGGGTGTTGTTGCTATTGATTGTGATACTAAATCTGCCATTCTTTCCACAACCTGTGCACATCAAGATTCATCCAATGCTAGACATTAATAATCCAAACATATATAGGAGAGATGTCATTGTTAGTTGCCATTATTACTTTTCCATGATATACTCGCATCAATATCCTACTAAGAAAACGACATGCATCATCAGTCATCAAATATATATGAACTACTCAACACGTAACTTTATCTTCTCCAAAGCCTGAAAATAAGATCAAATGAATCTGCCTAGTGGTGTCCAGTTTGCATGACTCACTAATCCCGTGAAAATGGCGCCTACGTCATTAAATATACTTATCATTATGTACATATCTTTAATGTCTTGTGTGCAAGCAATTAGCAATAAGTCATAACAACCATATGTCAACATCCTAATGACAACATTATTATATACATATATGCACATTTTTTAGCTGTTCGATTGAACTATAAAGGGTATTTTCGTCTTATTTTATTTTTATTCACCTTAAATAGTTACGTATATGCACCATATTTTGGGAGGATGCATTTGATATAATTTATTTGATAAAAATATCTTGTGTGAAAATATGGCAATTATGTTAATTTAAAACCAAAAAAAGCATACCATGAACGTTTTTGGTGACAAGAAAGATCAATCGATTGATTAATACAGCTAACGACATAACACTAATTAGTAAAGGAGAAGATTCAGAATCTTACAATTGAATCTTTTTTAGTCAACTTGGAATCTTAATTCCATTAAGACCACCATAACTCATTACCATAATTGACAGTCATAAAATCATTGCAGGGACAATAAGGTCATTTACGCAAAAACAAGCAGTGTTGAGGCCAGAGAGCAGAGCAAAACAGAGCTTAATGATCGGAAATAATGGCGGTTAATTAATAAAATTAATATTGGTTAAATTAAACTTACCTTCTCCGGTCGAGTGAAAACGACGTTCCCGAGAACGATGACGTCACCGGACTCATCCATCAGCTTTGCGAACTCACGACCTTGCTCTTCGTTATCACCACATTTCTCCACGCAGAGACGTACGTAGTCGCTGTACGCGATCGCGTTGATTGGAATCTCTCGCAGCGCTGATCTGAGTCGCGCTGCTTGCGCACGCCGGAGAATCTTCCGCGCCTCGTTGACTGTGAATTGGTTGAAGTCAGGTAACATTGACGGTTGCGGTGGTGGTGGAGAAATAGAGTCGAGGTTGATCCGCGGCTGGCGCATTCCCTTGACGAAATCGGCTAACGAGCCGACGGAAGTTTGCGGCGCGCGGTTATGGAAGAGATTGCGGAGGAATGAGCCGGTGCCGGAGTCGGCTGATGAGTCATTTTCAGTGGATTCGGATTGGGTGAAAGGAGGGGAGTTGGGTCGGATGGAAGTGGATGTGGAGGTGAAGGTGGTGGTGAGAGGGCGGAGGGAGGAGGCGCGCCGAGAGAAAGCTCGGAGGAGCGCCATGGCTAATGCTGACGTCACTATTATGGTGGGGGAATATTCTGGGATGCTATGTGGGGCTTGATTTCGGGGAATTTATAGCGTCCCGAGATGAAGGAAGTAACTGCTTGCGGTTCGATGAAATTGAACCGGTCAAAATATTCTTTGAGTTGGTTTGATTGCTTTAGAGCAGCACAGTGGCCCGATATTTGGCGGAGCAACTGCTTGCCCTTCATAGAAATTAAACCCTTTGTTTTTTTACTTCTTTGACTTTGACTTTGACTTTGGAATGGTTTCTTTTAGTTTTTCAATTTTACTTGTTAATAGCTTTTTAATGATCAATGTAACTAAATTCTTACATTCAAACAGATGAAATTAGTTATCGGAAAAAAGTTGAAAAAAAATTTATTTTTCATTTTTAAGGAATAGCATTTAATGATATTTAGGTGAAAATGAAGGATTTATCCGTTGAGTTAGATTATTCCGTTGTTGAGATTAAAGTTGGTTTTTATATAATGAGAGATTGGATTTGCAAAAAACTCTAGCGGTTGAGAGTAACAGTTATATTTTTGAATCAAATCTCATCCGTTGGATTGTTAGAATTTAACGATCGATATCGTGTCTCACAATATCACATTTATTTATCCGTCCTCCTATAACCTTACTCTGATATTTATGTACTAATTATTTAAAAAATTTAAAAAAAATATTTTTACGTCATTCAAGGACTGAGCAAGTTCGAGACTCAAAGCGAAGATGAAATAAAGAGAAACTGAATCACCGACCTCTGAAAATAGAAATGGAATGAATAGCCGCTCTACACCGCTACTCTTTGTGCAAATTATTTATAATCAAAACTTATGAATATATTACTAGAAAGTATCCTCCCTTGATTTTCCCGTTTGTTATGGTTTCTTTTCTTTTAAAATGTGAATTCTCATAAAAACTTTTGTAAGAGACGTTTAGTTTTGAAAAATGTCCTAATGTTGAGAATTTCGATATATGATATTAGGAAGAAGTTTGAGAGGAAATGTGACCTTTGTAAGACACTTTGTCTATTTAATTTAAACAAATTTGAATTTCAACAGTCAGATTAATCAAATTAACATCAAGATGATTCCCTCTCGTCTTACAAATATTTAGTACCATGCATGAACGTATCATATGATAATAAGTGATTAAATATTGCCTCTAAGCATAAGTTTTCTATTAAACGATTAAATCCATTTTATTAATAAGCTGACTTTGAATCTTATGTCAAACTGAAGACCACATTCAAACAATGTTATCACTTATTAACATAACATAGATGCAGCTCTTTGAAATAAAGACAGGAGTCTGGAGAGATCGAACCTGGACCATTTAATACACTATATGATGAATTAACATGGACTCTTCTTGAAAATTCAACCCACATTTAACAGTATAATTCAACGAGAACATCTTAAATGATCATTCGATTCCCATCTAGGTTTGAAGAATGTGTTCTAGTCTTGTTACTTGGACGAGAATTTATAAATGAGGAAATACTTAAAAGAAATAAATATGTATTCGATGTAACAAGAGAGAAGTTGATTCGAAAACAGAATTTACAGCGAGTTAAAACTACGCAAATGTATCTCGTTTTGAGTATATACACATCTTGAGATTTAAGTTCTACTAATTACCAAACCACTTCACGATTTGAAAAAACTAGCTACATATCAAGCCTCCCTCGCCAAAAGACAAAACGATACTAAAATTCGAAGTAACCACTCCAACACTTCAGTAAAATAATAAAGTGTTGTGTAACGAGAAGTGGCAATTAGGAACCGCATCACTTTGCTGTGCCACGACACGACTTGTTTGGCACAAATCAGAAGATTTAGCAGCTCAACTGTAGGCTCTAGGCTGTGGGGCGTCATTGGACAGCTAGCAATGATAAGAGTTCATTTCCCCCAAGCATTATCCATAACTGTGAACTTGCATGGTTTGCATGCATGTATCAATGATGCAAAGCACTCTGCCCCCAACTGTAGTGACTGGATTTTTGTGTTAAGTGGGGCTTGTAAATAAATGGCTTGTTTAATGTGAGTTGCAGACTCGAAGGTTTACGTGTCGTTCGACCCATGTTCTTATTAGCATGTGATTTTATGTCACATGGCATGTAGAAATGTACACATGTTTATATACTAGGACGTGGTAACACACGAATGCCATAAGTAGCATTAGATGTGAACCATTCGAATGCAGGCACGTAACTAAGATGTGGAAAGCTATTCTGGTTTTTATTGTAATTCGTATTAGGTTATATTTTAAGACGACGACCTACTGAAACAATGTCTCTTCATCAAACCTCTTTAATCAATCACAAAGCACCATGACCAAGCTTACTCTCCAATCAAGGCTTTCTAATATTAGTTTCACAGGATATTATCTTGGTAGGTTAAGATTTATAGAGATTGTAACTTTTAGACGAAAAGACTTGATTTCAATTTTTTTGTTTTTGTTTTGTTTTTTATTTTTAAATCCCGCTAAAGCTCCACTGCTTTAGCACTAGCACCCACCAGGAATCGAATATTACCGATATATCTGTTAAAATTAACTAATGTAACTGTTGATTTCACGAAAAAAACACAAAACGGTTGAGTTTTTACGATTTTTTTATTCAAATCTCCGATGTCGTAATCCACGGTATTCTTGAACTTTTCTTATCCTTGTAGTATTAGATTTATTAGAATTATTTATTGATTTGAATCTCATTAGGCAATATGAATGGGCCTGTCAAAATTTGGCAATAGCCCAAAACTCCATAACAGATACATTCAAAACGCATCGTTTTACCTCAGGTCAGTTGACTCGAGTAGAACGTCCTCCATAAACCCTAGTCTCGGCAATCATTCGAACCTCCGTCTCTACAGTTTCCGGTAACCAACGCCGTCCACGTCGTAGTCTTTCTCAAGATGATCATTCCTGTTCGTTGCTTCACTTGCGGCAAGGTACTATTCTTCATCATCATGATTTTCTTTACTTTTATTATGTTTATCGATTGTGCTTTTGGAGACTTAGGGTTTCGTTTCCCCAAATTTATTTGATCGATTTACTAAGAAATATATTTTGATCTTCTGACATGGTCCTCGTATTCCATGGCGTTGGTTGGTTTTAGGTAATTGGTAACAAGTGGGACACTTATCTTGACCTTCTGCAGGCAGATTACAGTGAAGGGTGAGATAGCTTATCATGTTATTAATTTATGAAGAATTTTCTTTGTGATTTCGTCCGCTGAGCTGTTTTGTTTGTGCATCACTTAGACAATTGATCTGCTAAGATGTTTATGCTTTAATTAGTTATCAACCTTTCTGATTGTTTGTTGTATGGCGTGGCTCTATGCGTGTCTGCTTTCAATATTGTTAGGTGTTATATTATGTACCGCACCTTAGGATTAAGTGAACGGTAATTTCCCAGTTACATGTGGTCTGACTTGGGGAAAATCTTCAGACTTGAGAACCCTTAGGCTTCAGACATTTTTATTCGTAATGCTTTTGAATTCATGTGCCTAAATTGGGCTGTCACATATTGGGAATCGTATCATCTCTTAGATGGGATGGAAACTTGCTAGATTAAAATTTAATTCTCAGTTTGGAATTTTGGCGGAAGAACTTAAAATAGAAAATCAATCAAAAAAATTTTTTAATGCTCGTTCAGAAAGGTTTTTGCTCTGTTTTTTCATTTCAATAACTTGCCCAGGTTTAAGACTCTATTTCCCTTTCCATCCTCAAACTTTCATTAATTAAACAGTTTCAAAGCCATCAAAGACGGTGAAACTACATTGTCTGTGTTTGCTAGTACAGTAATAGTAATATGCTAACCTTTAATTTTCACATATTTCGAAACTGAAAATTTTCTGGATACGTATATCACCATCTTTGGGTTGACTTTTTGCAATTTCCAGAGCTGCTGTTTTTTGGTTTGTTCAATGTAGTTCGCCGTGAATTCTCATTGTAATTTTGGACTCTGTTTAGCTAGGACTTCGCTTTCAGTCAATGTAGGTTGTCGCTTGTCTCCCTGTGTGGGTTTAATGGAGTTCGGTAGTCCCGACTAACTTCATTATCAGATGCATGACCCGTGCTTGTAACTGACAACTATATTAACATCCAATGAATCTCATGATATTGTCTGTTAACGATGTTCAATAGTCTCATCACTTGGTAACTATGCAGGGATGCCCTTGATGCTGTGGGTCTAGTTCGTTATTGCTGCAGAAGAATGCTCATGACTCATGTGGATCTAATTGAGAAGCTTCTGAACTACAACAGTATGATATCCCCTTATGTCTGGTTCATCTTGTTAGTGTGTTTTAATGCATTCTTTTGCTTACCTCTGGCTCAAATTTCCCCCCTGCAGCTCTTGACAAATCAGAAACTAGCTGAAGATTAGACGACCAGTCGTCAGCTTTGTCCTCTACGTTCTTTGCTCCAAAGTGAGCCCTCCAACTAGTTCTATAATAGTAACAGGTAGTAGTTATCATATGGTGATAACTATAATAGTATAACACAAAGAGACTTGAAGATATCAAATACTGTGACCATGCATCAAGATTTGTGTGATACTATCTATCATCTTTGTTATTAATCGCTTTAACAAGCATATATATCACTTGTACTGTCTTGCGATGCACAAATGAAACTTAAGTACCTTATATTATAAACATCAGAATGCTTTGGGTTTCTGATACTATCTAACTATCTAAGCATCAAACGTGGACGTGTTGAGCATTTTGTTATGGATTGTTTTGATAAAGAAAATGTCTTACATACTGATCTTCCAAAAGAGAGTATGCCTCCGTCTTGTCTTTAACAATCCAGTCCAAATGCATTTTGATAAAAATTGATGAATTATCTAAATATTGCTAGGTTGTCTGTGTATTGAAGGCAAAAGATGGAAGCATTTTAATCTTTAACATGTCAGATTGCATCCACGATTGATACAATGTAGTAAAATCCTTCGAAAATGCGAGCAGGGGGCTATTCACGGTGGCTGGAAATATGTAAACAACTTGGTCCTTCTATGCCGACCAAAGAAATTAAATAGTCGTCATCAAAACTAACACTTATAATGTTAAATAGAATGCATATCTTATGAATCCATTTTTTAATGAACTTGTAAATTTTATTTGGCATTTATTGATTGAATTTATCAATGATTGATATGTGCAATATTATTTGAAAAACATATGCAGTTTACATGTCTAATTGGAACATTCAACGATGCCAAACGAGGTTGAAAATTTTGATGTTAATTTTTTTTTTGATAGTGGTTACAATGGGTACAATTCGTCTAAGATCTCATACATGAGAATCCTATTCTAATCACTAGTAGCACAGGTCACAACGGACACCTTCACCCAATCATTGACAAGCATGTTTAGTCAATCAAGCGCGCATGTCTCTCCGCTCTGCTTACACGACCACTTCATGAACACCGACGCGAACAAGCCCCACGTCCAAAGGCAAGCAAGGAAGAAAGCCTCCTGCACAACACACACAACCTCCTCGCTCGCGCGGGAGGAAAGAAAGACCTCCTCGCACGAAGCGGGAGGAATATTGAAGCCCCAGAAAAATCTGAGGAAAAGTGGTGAGGCCAGGGTTCGAACCCTGGCCCTGAGGTTTCTTTGTCAGGTCCCTCAACCAACAGAGCACCACTCTGTTGGCTAAAATTTTGATGTTAATTTGTAAAACTAAATTAACAATTAAAAAGTAAAATTTATATTCTCTAAAAATCCCACTTTTGCAAGACATTGAAGTTATGGTAGACCGTCACGCAGCAGATTCGATCTTATTCTGGTCGTCTCCACGTTAACCGAGACCGAGCGACCAGCTTCCTCAACTCCCATCTTCGCCGGAGCGCAACCGCCACCGCCTCCCGCCAGATCTGCAACCACCGATATCAACCCCCTAACACCGAATCTCGCTCCATAGCAATTCCGCATCAACCAGCGGCTTCAAATGGAGTCCGAGCTCACCGCAATCAGCTCTCAATCCTCCAATCCAGAAGGTCCGGACACTTTCGACGATAGTAACAACAAAGACGACCGGCCTCTTCTCAAACCGGAAACGATCCGGAGCGAAGACGATAAGAACCGATCGGAGCAGACGAATGAGAGCGCGGATGAGTTGGAGAAGAAGTACGCAGCGTTTGTAAGGAAGGATGTGTACGGGACGATGGGACGAGGAGAGTTGCCAGTTTGGGAGAAGGTGATGTTGGGGCTGGCGATGGTTACTTTGGTGCCTGTGAGAATGGTGGTTGGGATGACTGTTTTGGTTGTGTATTACTTGATTTGTAGAGCTGCTACGTTGTTCAAGGCGCCGAATAGAGAGGAGGAGAATGAGCAGGAGGATTATGCGCATATGGGTGGGTTTCGGAGGCTTGTGATTTTTCAATGCGGAAGGTTTTTGTCTAGGGTTATGTTGTTTGTGTTAGGGTTTTACTGGATCAAAGTGACTGTCAGATATCCGGATGAGGTCAGTAACCTGTCTGTACGTGCTATTTCGCTCATTTGATCTTCTTTTTTGAGATCCTAATTTGGAAATCATTGGTTCGAGTAAATAGAGAACATTGAAACTGTAATCCAATAGTTAGATATGATTGTTTGATGGATTAGTTGCCTATGTGAGGATGTAGCTGGTCTTGTGTCTATAACGATGTTTTTAGAGGTTCTTCTATTGGAATTGAACAGTGTTTAACCATTTTATTCTTGTTATAATCAGAGTGAAAGCAATAATATGTCTGAGGAACAGGAAAGGCCTGGAGCGATCATATCTAACCATGTGTCTTATATAGACATATTGTACCACATGTCGACATCATTTCCTAGTTTTGTCGCCAAGGTTAGTTACATATTCAGATTTTTACTATTTTGCTCTGTACTGATTCATCTATCTTCCGCTTTAATTTTACTTATTTCTGTTTGTTCATGATGCATTTGAAGAGATCGGTTGCTAAACTTCCTCTTGTTGGTCTCATCAGGTTAGTTTAGTTTTGGTGGTTGCTTTTCGTTCTATCTCCTTTTGTACAATCAGTCCACTGCATTTAAATGTTTCCTGCAGCAATTATCAAATTTTGCAATTGCTTATTTGTTTCTTGTTCATGCTAGTAAATGTCTCGGCTGTGTCTTTGTCCAACGTGAGTCAAAGTCATCCGATTTCAAGGGAGTTTCAGGTACTCGAGTCTCACTTGCCGTTGTGTCATTACTTCTGTGTCATTCCATTCAGAACTGTTTGTTTCTGTTTCTTGTAGAGCCTGTGATTCAAAATTTTGGATAATACAATTTTTGCATAAATATATTTTATATCACTTAAGTACTTTACTACTGTCGTTTTATAGTTGTTGATACTCTTCTCTTTCTGCAGGTGTTGTTACTGAAAGAGTCCGAGAAGCTTACCAAAACAAGGAAGCTCCGATGATAATGTTATTTCCAGGTCACTTTTTATTCTGATTTTGCCATTGGTTCCCGTAATTTGGAGGTGTTGTTTTAATATTACTCACTTAAGTCACCTCGCTATATGTGAACGTTTACTAACAAAGGTTCACATGTTCATTGGGGCAATTGTTGTGGCAAATTTAGCATGGCTGTGAATATTTATTATTCTTCACTTATAAGATTTCAATATCACAAGGAACTCCTCCATTTGTAACGTAGTGGTTTAAATGGTCTGAAATTAATCTGAAATGGCATTTATTACTAGTAGGAGCCAGAAACAGAATCTTTGATTTAACTGCTATTGTAAACAACCTAATATGAAAGTATTGTTAAAAAGAAATATCAAAAATAGAAAACGAAACAGGCAATGTTCTTTTCATTTAAGTGGAAGTTGGTGACTTTCCTATTACCAAACAAACGAGAACATAACGAAGAAGGCAGCATATGTGTTCATTGCATTTTCAAATTGATCATAGTTTTATTTGCATTTAGAGACTTGGCTGAGATCATATAAATCTGCTGTCGTGCGCAGAAGGAACAACTACAAATGGAGATTATCTTCTCCCCTTTAAAACAGGCGCATTTCTTTCAAAAGCCCCAGTGTTACCTGTGATTCTCAGATACCCTTACCGAAGACTTAGTCCTGCTTGGGATTCCATATCTGGGGTGGGTGCCTTGATAGCGTTAAACTTTATATATGCCCTTTATATTGCTTTGGTACTTATAATTTCAATGAATCTGTTCCAGAATTAGCATGTCGGTGTATCATGTTTGTAGATGCATGGACTCTAGGATAATTATAGTGCCTCTCATAAGCCAGTATGAATGAATCAGCATATATCCTTGCAGGCACGGCATGTGTTGCTTCTCTTGTGCCAGTTTGTAAATTTCATGGAGGTCACAAGGTTACCAATATACTATCCGTCTGACAAAGAGAAAGACAATCCGAAGCTTTATGCCGATAATGTGCGGCAATTGATGGCTAGAGAGGTACTGAATAATTTGGCTGTTGTATATGTCTATTGAAACTTCAGCTTTTCATTTTTCCTGTTCTCCTGGGTACTACAGGGTAACCTCAAAATGTCTGATATTGGACTGGCGGAGAAGCGGATATATCATGCTGCACTAAACGGTAATGGTGTTCTTTGTACTAATTGAGATTTGTTAGTATGAATGTACTAATTCACGTACAACGTCTGTCATCTTACTTTTCCCTTAACCCTTATAAATTATTTAGTCTGTAATTTAACAATCAATGATCTGTACATCCAGCAATCTTAAATGTACTTCCTTTGTGCAGGTTAATTTTTGCATACTATGGAGATGTGTATAGCCATTTTTGGTCTGATTGCTGACAAGAATATAGCTAGATCTGGGAGATACTTGCTACCATACAAGTCTCTGCACATAATGCTCATTGCTTTTCAGTTCCGGAGTTCCTATTTCATTAGTGCTAAATTCTTGTGATGTAAAATTTTATAGGGGCAGGTCAGTTTTGCAATAACTTTTACACTCTCTTTGTATGTTTGTTGTTTTGAATATGTAAATCTTTCACCCAAGTAGCACTAAGTATTGATCAAGTTACTTATTTAAATTTGCATTTGAAACCCCTTTGATAAAGCTTTATAAAATGGTAATTTAACCTAAATTATCCAGCATTTTTTGTGTGTGCTAACATGTGTTACATGTTAATAGTCCCCAAGAGAGACACAACGACAAGACAAGTAAGAATGTTAGACTAGACAATCATGTCACAAAGGTCATAAACAAACCGTTTCATGTCACGGGTAAGAAACAAGGCTTTTCATGACGTAGAAACACCATTGTTTCTTCTTTTTTTTGTTACTAAGAAACATCATAGTTTCTAATCAGTGGAATAATGTTAAATGTCAATGTATTGTTTAGACCTCCTTAAAACTATTCAACAAGAAACATTAAGCTACGTGGACAAACTAAAATATTGTATAATTCATTGTTTACTATGCCTAAAAGCACACTTTTCTAAGTAAATGGATACAAATGTAATAACATGAAGCCTTCTCAGTTATACGGCACCAAAACAATTCTGTCGTGCTAAGTAACTTGCAGTTTATGTTGCCTCCATGAAAAGAATAATTAGCTAATATTCTACAAATGGCTAGGTCTCTGTCGGAGCAAAAAGAGACTGATAGACCGCTCTTTTGAAAACTATAAGCTTGCAGCTGGGCTTGTTTCCTGCAAAACAAAAATTAATATCACACCACTTTGATAATCAAGTCTGCGGAATGAGTAAGAACTATGAACCACAAAAAGGGAAGAAATGAAACGACATACATTGGCAGGTCTGGCAATATACGAAACAATAACAGTTATATCATCAAGTTTGCCACCATGATAACGTAAACCAGCATCTTGAGCAGCTTTGGCAAAAGGAGTCTGCCGATTCTTGTCTAATGCTCTTTCGCGTGCCAGTGCAGCTATCTTCTGAGCTGCAACCTGGGGTCCAAATCCAGCTCTTACACAGTGAACAACCACGCCACAGACTTCATTGTTGTACAGGTTATCAAATAGTCCATCAGTACCAGCAACAATTACATCACCGGGAGAAACAGGAACTTTGAAAACCTGAGACAAACCATCCAACATGTGTCAGGCTAGCATGACAAGGGAGTTTAAGGATTCTACCCTAACACACAGCCACAGAGGCGTGAAGGCCCAGTTAGAAAACTGGTAGGGAGTACAGAATGTCTCTTCTTATTCCTTTGGTTGTGCAACACATGACACAAAATGAAACTAAATGGAAAACAATGATACATAAGAATAACAACAGAGGTGAATGAAAAGAAACCTCTCCAGAGCTTGGCTGGTCTCCGATACTACTATTTTCGAGTTGATATGGGAAATTGAAATCATGCTGCTGAACAGGGGACTTGAATACAGTAGATCCATCCCTAATAACCACAAACCCGCTGTCTCCTAAATTGACGGCATGAAGTGTCTGAAGAAGAGGAAAAAACTTATTTTGAACTGCACTATTGGTTAGAGCAAGAATAAAAAGTCTCATATAAACTTCTGGCAGTTGTTCAATGGAATGTTAAAATGTTCAACCTTTGGCTGTGGCAAGCATAATCTATCTATAAAGCTTACTGATATCATTAATACAAGTGATATAACGAATACGAGTATTGTTATAGTATATCAGCAGTGGCCTGCATACTATGTATTAGGAATCACAAAAAAACAAAAACATAGAGACAGAATGAACGAACATTACTATACCTGATCTGAAAGAGCAATAATGCAAGCTGTACACGAGCCCTGGAGTTTGGTTTTCACATGAGCTTTCTCCAATACACTAGCAACGTCAACTGAACCTACAGGCTCCTCTAGAACAGCTGCTTTAGCATTTGACATGAGTTCTTTAGAATATTCACCAGCATCAATACCTACGTCAGCCCATCCTCCTACACCATCTGCCACGCCAAATACTTGCTCATTCAGGCAAATAAAGTGTGCATCCTCCCCACCAGTTTCCTCTTTGTCAGGATGAGGTAGAGAGCAGGAGCCATAGAGTAGCTTGAGGGGTTTGTCAAGGGGTATATTCCTGAGTCAGCAGGTAAAAATAAAAAAAGATGGAAAGAATCAAAATATTAACTGTGGAATTTTAGTTGGAAGACTTGGATATGAAGAAAAAGTTTGCAACATACTTATCCGATGAAGCACCAGAATTTACAGGTTCACCTCCATATAAATAGCTGTCCAAAGACTCGTCAGATGCAACTGCAGCTTCTACAGACGCATTTGTTGATGTTTGGAAACCACGAAATCCACTGAACATATGAGAATCTTTCTGGCAAGTTTTCCCTGCAGCATTGCACTGCAACCGTCTATGGACTGGATTGGTAACAAAGGAATCCAGTCTCATTGACCTGGTATGATGTCCTCTAAGAGACCCAATATGCTGGTTATGACATGGCATCGTACCATGAGATAACAAAACTGGCATGTTACTAGATATCGGAGCTATCCTATTCATAAAGTAGTTCATAAGCAGAGCTCTGTGACTGCCATCAGTAGCAACAGCATTAGTTAATTCGATGCCCGTGGATCTGGTCGATGAACCAACTACATCAAACCTAGGATTTAAATTTCCAAGCACATTCATTCCTTGTTCTGACAGGCTCCAAAGTTTAGCTCTAAATTCAGTCTCTAGTCCATTATTTCCATGCTTTGAAAGTGTTGCGAGCTTAAAGAAATAGAGACGCGGCATCTTATCCTCTCAAATCAGACAAACTAGTACCCGCAAGTTTGCAAATAAAATGTATAACAAAACCACGGAAGCCTCCAGCAAACCGATACTTCATAACTTACGACACATAATACACAACGGACAAATCGCAGTGTTTTCTTGCACTTATACCTGATATCTAAACAGCAGAAGTCTTCATCAATACGCTTCCAATTAAACAAAAATTAAATTGATAAAAATTCCATGTAAAATCCAATTTGAATGATCACAACAAGTTCACATTTCATCAAAGAGACAAACATGATTACTAAAAACCCTAACAAAGACCCTAATTTATCATAACAAGTCTCAAATCAACATGTAACAATAGAAAAGGCAAACTGAGATAGCTGCTAACCTCGACTCAGGTCCGAATTATTAGATCGAGAGTTGAAAGTGCGAGGTGTGCTTGCAAAGACAGAAGCGACAATGGCGGGAGGTTTAAGCTATGGATGGATCTGATTGCGGAGGGCGAAGATGTGATGGAGAAGCTTCAAGGAAGCTGAGGGTTATAGATATTTGATGATTTTTATACTCTTTGTTAGATTGCGCCCTAGATATTTTAATATAATACCTTTTTTTCAACAGATTGGTTTTTTTTTTGATTAAAAGAGCAAAACTCAAAGAGTACAACTCGAGGACTTTAAAAGCTAAATAAATTTAGCCTGACTCGATGAAGTCTAAACATAAGAAAAAATAAACTACAGGACTGAATCGAATCATTTGCCTCGATCAGTACAAGGATATAGGAATAAATTGACAGAAACTAAGTGAGCACGAGAGGGAACACCATGCTAATCCTCAAACTACCCTGATTTCCATGATAATAAAAGATGAGTCATCTGAACTTTAAAAATATAATCCGAATAATAAGAAGTAGCTTGGCGTGACCGGTTAGTGAAAGAGATAAAACCCGCGTGTAATTCCAGCATAAGGCACCGATACGTGTCCTGGATACGTGTCCAAACTGAACATAGAAGGACCAGCGGTTGACCAGGAACTTGAAACAGCAAATGACCACGTGCAGCAAACGAAACAACGCAACAAAGATAACCACGTGGCAGCAAGGAAGACCACCACGTGCCATCAAACAGAGCAGCGCAACAGCAACGCGGGGAGTGACACATGGCGAAGCATGAGGCGGATGAAGAAGCCGCCGACAGAACAGCGGCAGCCGAGGAACGCCAGCACCGCCAAGGCCGAACCGAGCAATACCACGCCTAGAGGCGAAGACGTGGCTAGAACTGGAAACAACCGCAGAAGACCACAACAGCAGCCCTTTGAGGTCGGAAACGGAGACACAGCAAGAAACGGACGCTGCGCCAAAACAGCACCACAAAACGGACCGAAGCAACACAGCAGGCAACGGAGACGCCGCTGCCGCTGAAAACGGGACGAGCTGAGACGACCAAACAGGCATACCAGCCGCTAAAACAGCACGACAAAACACCACCACAAAACAGGGGTTGACAACCACTGAACCCATGGCCGCCAGCCACCGACAAAAACGCACGGACACCACCAGAAGTGGACCAGAACCGAGCGATGGAAAGAAGACACCGTTGACGAGGACGGCGGTGAAAGCTAGGGATGGTGAACCTGCCACCCTCGTCAACGGAGTAACAAAACCCAGATGAAGCCCACCACGACACGCAGACGGCTGCAGCGGACCGCCAGACTCATAGCATCCGCAGCAAGCGGAGTGAGCCGACGGAGCAAGAGACGTCTGGGAGGTAGCGGAGAAGAAGGGGTTTTGAGGAGAGGGATAAAGTCATAGCAAGTGAAACAGAGCATTTAGTTTTGGTGCAACAGTTTTATATTTCTTTTTTTTACGAAAATACTATACCTGATACAGAATAGTGTTGAGTTTTTGAAAAAAATTGGAGCACTCGAAAAAAGTGCACGTTTGTGTTTTAGCAATTTTCATGCTTTCGATATCAGAATTAGACCCACAATTTGACAATACCTCATTTCGAAGGTCATACTGCAGTAAATGCAATAGGTAACATATATTCTGCACAAATTATGAAGCAGTTAATAGCATTCAAAATGATTATTAAGAATTTGTAATTAATGGTAGTTAACTTACAGGGATTACTAAGTCATTTGAATTGTGTCTGAGTAATAGAGGTTGTATCCTGTGGATCCATCCAATTTGGTGGACTCGTGGATCTCCTCTTGCATCCGTTGATTGCATTTTTGGACGCACCAGATTGCGCCATGTGCACATGACAAATGCACACGTGCAAGTCACATGCTTCATTAATGCGCTGGCACAATCTGGTGCGTCCAAAAAATGCAATCGACGGGTGCAAGAGGGGATTCACGAGTCCACCAAATTGAGAGGATACACATGATACATTTTCTATGTATATAAGGCTTTTATCAGAATTAGGGTTAGATAGAGAATAGAAAAGTCTTGCCATTAGAAATGTGTGTCCCGAATCTGAGAGAGCAACTTTTTGGTGTGGTTCTGTCATAGGGAAAACTTGGTCTTATCCGTAAGTCATTCTGAGTGTGTAATAGTGTTTGATCAATATAAGCATTATATTTGTCTGGAGTCACCTCGAATTAGACCAGATGAACCAGTTATCTGCGTCTTCTGTTTTTACTCTTGTTTCGTCTGGTGTCGGATTTGTCTCAAGCTTGTCCGCTGTGTATCAAATCTCGACAAGTTTCTTATCCAATCTCGACAAGTTTCAGACAGACTACTTGCAACAGAACTTGATAAGAACAAAAGATGATGGACCCAAGCAACTAAATGTGTGGAATACAGAACCGCTTACAACAATGATGGTTTCTGCAGGGGTTGACATTTATCCTGATCAAATGTCTCGCATGAATATGCCAAATCAAGTGAAAACTCCCATATACAATAAGTTGGATCAAATAGTAAAAGGGCTAACATCATATTATTTTCTAGTCCATTGACAAAAAGGAAACATGCATGCGAGGAGTCCATCAATCAAAGGCTTTTCTGAAGCGAATTTGGACACCATGTTGGGGTTGCATCGTCATGAACTGTATTGGGGCATGAACATAAGTTGGCGACAATTCAAATGTGTACTGCTTAATATGTTGCCAGAACGATCTTTGCCTCAACCACAGCCAGATTCTGACCCACGCATATCCGAGGTCCCAAACCAAATGGAAAAAAGGAGGCTAAGTGTCTGTTGTGCTCGTTGAACCTTGATGGATTGAATTTGTTGGCGTCTTCTCCCCATATCTTAGGGTCGTGGTGGATGGCTGTCAGGCCTAGAAAGAGTTGTGTGTTGCGTGGAATGTCTAGTTTTCCTAGCTTGACGTCTTTGTTTGCTTGGCGCATAAGCATTACTGCTGGAGGATACAGTCGCAGAGTTTCGTTCATAATCAGCATTATCTGTTTCATAAGAAAATTTGTCATTAAAGTTGAAATAAGGATGTCTGAAAAGTTTGAACTTACTATTTTGAAGTCATTTAGATTCTCAGCCGTCGGGGCTTTGTTGCTTTTACAGACGCGAACAACTTCTTCCCGCGCCTTGTCCTGCCATTCCTGATGCATTGCTAACATGAGAAGTACCCAGCTCAAGAAATTACCTGTTGTATCCTTTCCAGCAAAGTAGAAGGTCTTGCATTCATCAATAATTTCCTCAACTCCTAGTCTTTCTATCTTGCCATTAGGACCCTTGTGAGGAGACATCAACATACTTAATAGATTGTTTGAATTCACATCAGACTTGTTGTTAGTCAAAATTAATGCTTTGATCGATCTTCGAGTTTCTTCCTCTATTCTCCATCTTTCTCGATTATTTTTGGTCGGCAAAATCTGCATTTCATAAGATAGCAAGGATGAGAACATATTATCATCAGCACATCTAAACTGATATTTATATAACAAGCCATGAGTATCTTTTTAGAATTGGCACTCAACTAAAACCAGGAATGTATACACTCCGTAAAGCCAAGGAGGTCAAACGCATTTGCTGTTCCTGCAGTTCAAAAATTCGTTTTCCCTCTTCAAAGCTACTTCCAAATGCTGTTCGCGATATCACATCAGCTGACAGGCAGTGAAGCTCTTTGTTCACTTCTACCTCAAACTCTTCCTTTCCGCCACTCTCTTCACCCCACTTCTCAAGCATTTTCAGGGCACTTGCCACAATCTCCGGCACCAAACCCTGTATCACAATCTCATTATATATACAGTCACCCAACCCTGTATCACAAACTTAAATTTGGAAAAAACCTTAAACTGATACTGTTAATACCAAAACTCTAAATCCAAAAATGGCTCATTTTATGTAAATCTCATCACAAGTATATCATTTCAGATCTGAATCCTAAGCCTCCAGTAGTCTAAATCAGCATGATAAAACAATATAATTTAATGCTATCATATGAAATTTACCTTTACTCGCTCCATTTTGAAAGCCTGATTAGTAATCCTCCTATGAACACTCCACTGCTCGCCACTCAATCCAACAAGTCCCTGTCCAAACAAAAACCTTGTTGATGGATTAAACTCCACCCTCCCAAACACACCCTCACTGTTCACCAACACCTCCTTCACAATCTCCCTATCCACCACTGCCAGCCTTGGTCTCCATCCAAACCAGTACAAAAACATCTCCCCATACTTAACAGACCATTCATGATAAAAAGGCAATACCCTACATAGTATATCATGGTTCAGAGGTAGAGTTTTCGACGCAGCTTCACTGATTAAACGCCTGATCTCGTTGAGTTGCCGATAACAGGCGGTAGGCCGGGCCGGTGATGCCTTGTTTGAGAAAATGGTGGCGGAGTTTGTAGGGGAGGTAGATGATGGAGTAGGATAGTTTCAGAAAAGTAAGGTGATGGTGATGGTGATGATCAGGACAAGGAAGAGAAAATGCATTGTGGGAATGTGAGTTGAAATTTTGGAAGTGGACAAAGTTGTTAAAGAGGCATTGAATTCGAGTGTATGTTTTTTATTGATGTTGGGATTCAATTTTCTTGCTTATCGGTAGAAAGTAGAGAAAGCAGCATTAAAGAGTAAAGACTACATGAGTCCATTTTTAAGATATTGTAGTTTAAGGAGCAAGTAGAAAGCGGTCCATAAATTATATCCTAGTGGAGTAGCTGCTTGAATAAATTTAGAGCATATCTTCAGTTGGGGAAGTATACATTTTTTAAGGAAACTTGCAAGAGGACATCCTTTTTTGAGCTTGAAGGATGGCGTTATCCTCACGAGAGTGGATATACATAGGGAAAGCGGCAGTAGCAGTTAAAAAGTTGGAAGTGATCAGAAGTATTAACTGAATAATTAAAAAGTTGGAAGTGTGATTAATGGTTAGTTTTTTAGTTTTATATAAACGTTAATTTGTTTGATTTAGAAACCAACACAGTGAAATTTTATAAGCGATCTAATTCATGTTCAAGTGTCTTACATGTCATGGGCTGTTGTTTGATGGATTTCATATCTTCCTACGGACGAGGTCATTTTGGTTTAATCTTTGTTGAAATGTTTTACTCAACATTGAAGACAGATATATCCCATATAAAAATGATAAAAAGGTTTAAATTGCAATTACATGCGTTCTGAGAATGCATTAGTTTGTTGGTTGTTGTTTTGAGTTTGATTCTTTAAATCATCAAATATCAAATGACATTAGTTGCATTTTTCAATTAATTTTATTTTCAAAACCAAATAATAACGCTTTAGTATTGAAAGTTTTGGGGAAAATACATAGCTCACTAAGTACCTCTATAGTAGACAGCCGATGTATGCCGGTAATTGCTTTGATCAGTTTCCAAGGTATGGGATCCACATGCTGTAGGCTGTTAGTTCCTTATTTCCGTTCTACAAAATAAGGAGCATCAAAATGAATGCAACTGGTTTAAAATAGAAGCAATAATGAATACGCAACACAAGTGATCCACCATAGGTCCATACATGACCTTGGTTGTATTTAAGTGTTGGCCTCACGAGTAGACTGCTCAAGAGTAGACTAGACGACAAATATTAAGTTCAGAGACGACACACAAAATTGAATGGCACAGAAATTTAGGGGCCCCTAACATGGATCTCAGCTTTCCTCTTAAATACCAGCTAGATGCAGCTCCAAATTATTATCAGATTTGGATAATGTCTGCAGCTAGAGCTAAACAATGAAACTCAAATTCCAACCACTTTTAATTTTGTGCTAAAGTTGACACTCAAGGCAGTGACACCACTCCCATCTAATACTTCACTACTGGGATAACATGAGAATCTCTGGATATGTAGGAAACCATAAACTCTTGACTGATACAGCGAATCTTCTTAATAATACACAGTACAAGTCTACAAGGGTCCACTTTGAGAAACTAGGTCCATTTTACCGAAACTTCAGATGTAACATTTATAGCGGGATACAGAATGTAGCATCTTAATAGCAGTATATCATGATACGCACACGAAAGCTTTTCTTAAGCATTTTTAATAACTGAAACATATGAAGCAAATTCATACAACTAAGCCATATAATATACGCATGCTACATTAACTGAATAGCCATATTAAAGAAAATTGAAACCGAGGAGAACAAAAAAAACTCCCCTTATTAACCTCAAAAAACCACATATAATACTCAAATATTGAGTTTGGTAAATACCTTGAGCATATGTTCTAGAGTCTCCTGCCATCACTTTCCCAGTTCTCCACATGTGCATTTTCATTTTGGAAACAAAATTTTGCTGGTGCAACATCAGGAATGCCATCCATTGAGTTCAAATATGCAGAAAATTGACCAGGCGAAGAGCTTTCCGTGCCTAGTCTTAGACCCAGCAGGTCAAGAGTAGTAGGCCGACCATACATGTTATCTGATGGATATCCCAGCCCAAGACACAGACCAGCATTAACAAGACTCGACTCTGCTTTCACTTGACTGCTCCATTGACTGATAGATGGTGTGCTAGCAGAGATTCCTTCATGACTTGATGATGATGAACGGCATTGATAGACTAAACCCACAAAGCAAAGAAGAACCAGATGCAGTCGCAGTCATTTGGCAGCCTTTTGAAGCAATGCCGTAGCTGACATAGTAGGTTGATGAGATACCGGAGCATATGGATGGTGATCTGGAAAAAGGTCGGGGATTGTTGGGAATAGAGAGAAATAATTTCCGGTGAAATACATAGATGGTGATGTAAGAATGGCTGAAATCAACATCTGCCTTTGGACTTGATGAGGAAAGCGGGTAGTTTGGCTGAGATGCGGGCGGCATGAAATGCGGGAATGAGGTTGAAGGTGTATCGGTTGAAGGTGCAAAGATGCTTGCAAAAACACTACTCTTCCCGTAATGTAACTACTGGAGCAAGATGAATTGCAAGCAACAGCTGGGGTAACTACTAAACTTGTGTTGCCCAAAGTTTGATCAGTGACTACTGCAGAATTATCAGGCATGTCTGCGAAAAAACATTAGAATAAAACTTAAGCGAAAACTCACATCATAAATAAATATTCAGCATGAAGTCACCTTAGTCTCAAGTCTGTGACATACTGCAACAAAATTGTGCTAATAATTGAGAACAAAACACCTCATTGCGCAACATAGCACAAACATGCAAAAGTACTTTTAACCACTGCTGCCTTTTGTACCTAAAGAATATCGATTACGGAAATCTTAACTTTCCATCATCAATTAATTAAACCCCGGGACCAATTAGGTTTAAAAAGAAAACACGCAAAAATATCTTTTAGGCATCTTTTATTACAAGTTCAAAATTACAAGCAATAGATAAAGCCATAAAGTTCTTAAAAGTTAAATCTAACTCAGCATCTTTGCCCATCAATTATTTATCCTAACAGTCTTCCGCGACAATGTCTGCTTTTCAATAACTGGCAATACTGTAAACAAAACCCCACACTAGGACTCGACACATAATCAAACATATAGATAAGACAATTCATATAGAATTTAAACTAAGAGACAACCAAAATATACTGAACCCAATCCGTTCAATGCAAAATTTGAAACACCAGCGGAACAAGAGAACAAAGGCAGTGCCTAACATAAGCAAGCATACCTGGACTATGAATTGAGAGCAACGGAGAGATGGATTTAGCGACCGGAGTGATTGGCGATGGAGGAGGTGGCGACGAGGCCAACACCATCTCCTCAGTTGGACTCAATTCTTTTGAGTCATCGGCAGTCACAGCCGCTGTTTGGAACTTTGTGTTCTCTTGCCAGAGCATCGCAAAATGCCCTGTGAGTTATAAAGCTATCTCTCCTACAAAAACACAGTCAACATCACCAAAACTGCAAATATCTAACAGAGACATAAGCTTAAAAACCCTAAGGAGTGTAATATGATAACAAAAATTAGGGCTGGAGCTTACCGGGAAAACAAGGTTCCACAATCACATTTATACTCTTTAGTACCACATGTTTTCATATGCGCTTTACAATCAGACTGAACAGCGTAATTCTTAGAGCATCTCTGACACTTCCATTTCTTCTCACCATGCTTCCTCGAGTAATGTTTTTTAATCCCAGTAAGGTCCCCTAATGCTCTAGACGGATGGTGATGAACACAAGAAGGTTCAGGACACACATAAACCTTCCTCCTCACCTCATCCTTGCTGTTCCGCTGCCTCAGTTTCCAAGGCAAATTGTGTCCTCGACGGTGTAGCTGCAAATTCTGATCCCTTTGAAAACCCTTTCCACAAACCTCACATATAAATCTATTAATAGCCATTAGTGACTGTGGAGACAGTGATATCACATCCGCGTTTGGATCTATAAAACAGCAACAAAATCATTCAAAATGATACAAAAATATGTAAACAAATTTAACATCACGTTAGCGGTATTTACCTGGCGTTCCGGGAAGATTCCGCTTCTTCTTAGCCGAAGGCTCCGACGTCGATGTAACCGGATTACCAGCAACTGACGAAACGCTAGAAGATGCTGACGTCATAGTCGAGATGTTGTTATCCATCTTCTCACATTCAACACTCAGCACTCGTCAAAATTCAAAATCCAAAACCCTTGTCAGCTCCTCCGCTTCTCGAAAAACGAGCCAGAAACGTGAGGTGTAGATAATACGCGTCTACACGACGATGAAAGTCAACAAAATCTCCTCGAGAAATCCAACTAGAGATTTATGCTCATGTTCATTCCTCGGAAATCGAACACTCACACGTCATATTCACACGCAAGTAAACGAATACTCCAGCAGCTTTTGATTAATCTCACGTCGACGTCTGCAGTACAGATCAAAGCGGAGCTGCGCAGCGTCGGCGTCGTTATCGTTTTCTCTGCAAATTTTCGGAGAGAGGATTTTCGATCGCAGTGTACTGAAGAAGGATTTGGTGAGGGTATAAATGGAAATTCTAAATGTAAAAAGGTTAAATCGGCGCCGGGTTTAACCGCGATGTTTGACTCGGGTTAGGATTTAAACGCTAATTTTTAACCGGGGTTAAATGTGGGGGTGGAGAGTTGAGATCAGACCGTCCACGTGGATGAATGATGGAGTCTGTCGGGCTGGAAGAGTGCGAACTGGACTGGCTTATGTGGTGTTGTCGTTGATCAGTGAGTGCTTGAGACGCTGCGTGAAAGTGGGGTCCGTATGACGATTTTACCCTTGAAGGAACATTGTGTGATTGGTCAGTGCGTTTTATCGTTGTGTTATTTTGGAATTTAGAGCTTGTATGAAACGGCAACGTTTGTCCATCTAAGTATCCATGAACGTTAGAGATGTACTGTACAAGTACGACGACGTGTGGTACGATTAACATGCGTGAGATTAGATTTATTAAGTTGACTAGTAGATTGTTTAGGATGTTTGCTTTAGCCTTTATGTGATGATTAAAGTCAACGTATTACGTGCTCTGTCTAACATTAATGGGTTAATCCTGTAGTTCATCTGTTCGATATTTTCATGAGGAAACAATCGGTGTTACGACCCGATCAACTTTTTTGTTCTTTTTTACAAAAGTTACTGATCGTAGATAATACATATTCCAAATCAAATATATGTAATAAGCTTGATTTATTGTCCCCTGAAATTAAAGACTGAACATTTAAATGCTAGGGTTACACGAGGATGTTTGGTATTAAATACCTCTACATATTGTGGAAATTCGATTTGAACTATTTGCTTTATTAGTTACGCTATTTATTCGTTCGAATGTGCAAATATTCATTTTGATTTCTGGCACTGGCAAAAGTGCAAATAATGTTGTTTGATCAAATGATCCAGATGAAAATTAAAATTGTAAGGATTATGTATAGCAATTGATCCTTTCTAGGGGTTAGAAATGATGGATCAATTACAAGGGTTCAGCTCATTTGCGACCCATTTAGATTTTTTAACCAATAG